>ML427653.1:109028-174657 GCA_005239525.1 Nicotiana knightiana
TATATGTATATATATATATATATGAAATCAACATGCCTTAAAAACCAACTTCAGTAAAATCCTTTGAAAAATGTGTTTTCCAACCATTTCAGAAATAAAAATACCTGAAGAATATAGTGTAAAATGAAATAAGTCATAAATATCCACTCGGGCAGAACATGAATCATAAATCGCCCCTCGGGCAGAACATACTCAGCACCTCACAGCCACTCAGTATCAGCCCCTCGGGCAACCTCACTGTCACTCATGCCTCCCAGTCACTCGTCACTCGGCACTCGCACTTAGTAGGTACCTGTGCTCACTGGGGGTGTGTACAGACTCCGGAAGGGCTCCTTTAGCCCAAGCGCTAATATCAAGCCACCTCGTGGCGTATCATATCCTCACAATCAGGCCCTCGGCCTCACTCGGTCAAAACCTCTCAAAAGCCCCTCGGGCGTATCAGTAAAACAGGATACTCGACCCAAATGCATAATTTTTTTGTTTCAAAATAGTGTAAATGAGGCTGAGTTTCGAAATCAGCTAAACTTAACATGACTTAGTGTAAATCATAAATCAACAGTGAGGAAACATCAGTAAAAGCCCCCAAGGGGTCCAAACAAGTCGGCACGAGGACCGAAATATGGCTTATAACCCAAATATATCAATAGTTTTAGAACACAATTTAACATATGATTTAGAGTAAAAATACGCAACTCAATAGTTTCCGCGGAGAGGACCAAGTTAAATCCAAAAATTGTTGCGCACCACATACTCGTCATCCGACATGTGCGCCATTCTAAAACGGTGAGAAATATGAAGTCCGGGGTTTCATACCCTCAGGACAAGATTTATATCCATTACTTACTTCTACCGGGCCACAATACTAATCTGCGATGCTCTTTCCCCTCAAATCGGCTCCCGATTGCTCCGAATCTAACCAAAACCAGATTAACATCATCAATATACGCTAAAGGAACAAAACCCAATCGAAAACTATAAATTTATACAACATTCAAAAAATTCGGCCAAACCCGAGCCCCGGGCCCACATCTTGGAATTCGATAAAATGTACATCACTAGAATCCTCGTCCCCCCACGATTATACACATACCAAGAACACCACAATCGGACCACAATTGCCCGCTCAAATCACCAAAAGAATTTTCCAAACTTCCTCCCATTTTCCCCAACTTTTCTACTTTAAATTCCTCAAATTTCAAGCCTAATCCATCAAAAAAATAACATAGAAATTAGTTTTTAATCCGGGAAACTTACCTCCATTGAAGGCCCTCGAGTTCCCCCTTCAATTTGCTCTCAAACCAGCTCAACCCGCATGCAACAATGGAAGAAATGACCAAAATTTCGTGGAGGCACCTATTTATATATTCTGTCCAGTTAATCCGCACTTGCGGACCATTTTCCGCACCTGCGGTCCCAGGTGCGCACCTGCGAAATCCCACTAACAGTCCAAATTTCGCACCTACGAGTCATTTTCCGCACATGCGGCTTCGCAGGTGCGACCCATGCCTCGCACCTGTGGATTCCTCCAGCCTGGACTCTTTTCGCACCTGCGGCTCCCCATCCGCAGGTGCGGCCACACCAGTAAATTCACAACCGCAACTATTTTGTTGCAATTTCCTAAGTCCAAACCTCCGCTAACCATCCGAAATCAATCCGGAGCCCCTCGAGGCCCCAACCAAACATACCAACACACCCCATAGCATCATTCAACTTAGTCGAGCCTTCGAAACACCAAAACCAACACAAAAACACCAAAATTACATCAAATTGAAGCCTATGAACTTTAAAACTTCTAAATTTTGCCAATGATTCCGAAACCAACTAAAACACATCCGATTGACCTGAAAATTTGCACACATATCCAAAATGACATTACGAACCTGTTTCAACTTCCGGAATTTCATTCCGACCTCGATAGCCTATTTTCCACTACCGACCGGAAATTTTCAAAAACTAACTTTCACGTTTTTAAGCCTAATTCTCCACCGGACATCCAAACTTCATTTTGAACACTCTCCTATGTCCTAAATAGCCTAATGAAGCTATCCGTGCCATGAAATCCGCATTCCAAGGTCGTTTACCAATAAGTCAACTCCCAGTTGACTTTTTAAATTATTAAGCTAATTTAAGAGACTAAGTGTCTCTATTCTCACCACAACCACTCCGAAACTGAACCAACCACCCCAACACAACATAAATGGGCTAAGCAGCATATGATATATCAGAAATGGGGGAAACAGGGCTAATCTCACGGAACGACCGACCGCGTCATGACACAATTGTTTCTCATGAGTGCTAAGGAAAGCTCGGGTGCCAAGAGAGGGTCACTACAAAATAGGTAAAGGCTTGTAACATGGTTATCGAGTGAGAAATGCTTAAGGCTCAAAAGGGTTGACTAGGGATAACATCATTGGTGGACCGTGGAAAATTTCAAAACGGGTCAAGGAGAGCCTACAATCACTTCTCAAGCAAAGAAAAACTTAGAATTTCGCCTGGAAACACATTAGGGGAAAGTTATAGATCATTCGCACAGGTAATTGGACTTGTAACAAAACATCTCACCTCTCACACAGCTGGATTGTTAAAGAGGATAGAGTCAAGGTCCCATAACAATCGCATTCAAGATTGAATATCGCTAATGGTTCAACTAAACCACTCGATGATTGCCTAAGTTAACACAAGAGTCACAAGATCACTAACTAGAGCCATTTTTTCCAAGAACTTATTTTTAACCATAAGCGGGTAGTTAAGTGTGTTGGTACCAAGTGAGGCATGCTTGACCGTTTTATTCATTATTACTATTGTTTTTTCCCAAACATCAAAAACAGACGCAATCCCTTATGAAGGTTGTCACGCCATCCATCGTTGGGGAGAGTCACTCAGTTCACACAAAAACCACCTTTGGAAAGAATCATGGCATTAATAAAACCAAAGTCTTATTGATCACTTAAACATAAAAGATGGCTACCAAATCAAAAAGAAGCTATTGAAGTAAATAAGAAGCTAGACTACTAAGAAATAAAACAAAGAAACTATGAAGTAACTAATGAAAATAAAAATGAGTATACAAACCGAGAATAGAAAGAGATTATTAAATAAATAGAGAGGGAGGAATATATAAATAATGAAAAAAAAATAAAGATAAAAAGAGAGTATTATAGTTATTACATGACAATGTCATATTAAATCAATCAAAATAGGCCAAATATTGTTCTCGCCCAAATCACACCTCAAACTGGGGTTGTGAAGCGGTCGATTGCAATAATAATTACCCAACTAAGAGTCGGGATCGAAACCACAGGGAGCGTAGATGGGATTAGGTATATATTTTTACTAAGCGCGTAAAGTGTCTAAAATGCACTTCCACAATCTTTGTTTTGATTCCACTTCTATCTTATGCTACGATTTGCAAATGTAAAATAAGAAACTAAGTAATTATGTTTTTGTTGTTGTTTCTCAAATATGTAAAAAGTCTAGGGTTGTGATTTCCACCTAGGTGTTTTCCAAACGAGTTGTGAGTTTTAGAGCGAGTTTCGTTGGCCGGGGTGTATTATAGAAATCAACATGTAATTACCCACTCCTTCTTTTTCGACCACTCTAGGCCGGCCACTATAGTATCACCCCATCTACCATCTTCTGGAATATCATCATCATCATCCACTGTTACTGGTATAGGGGGAGTGTGTGTAGATTAGGGTTCTAAACCCTTGCTTCCTTCATTTGAACCCTCAGAATAACTTGTTGAGTTGGAGGGTTCATTGCGGAGTTGGTATCTCATAGGGATTTGTGGTGGTTGAGATTGGGCCTCAAGACGTGGCTCTACAGAGTGGCCCTCATAAGCATCCCTAGACGGGACATAAGAACTTGATTCAGCAGGCTCTGTGGCCTTGCCTCTTCCAGTGGTTGGCTTCTTTGATATTTCTTTCTGAATAGTAAGTGGTTGAAGACCCCTGCCTCGGCCTCGGAGGCTTCCCCCTCCCTTTGAAGTATCACCCTGACCTCTTGATCGAACCATTTTCTGTAATACAAAGAAACATGAGTCATTTAAGTGCAGAAATAGATTATGAAAAGTTGCAGACAAAACAGTGTTCAAAAAAGGGAAGTGCGGTCTGCACAATTTTGAGTGCGGCCGTAGACTACCTTGTGCGGACTGCAAAATTTGAAGTGTGGCCGCACAATTGAAGTGCTAACCACACAATTGTAAGTGCAGCCACACAATTCCAGTTCTCTAAATTTTGGATCTGCGGTCGCACAAATATTTTTACGGCCGCAGTTCATTTTCTGCGGATCGCATAATTTTGAGTGCGGTCCGCACATTGAATGCACAATTTTCCCTAACTAAGGATCTGCGGACTGCACAATTTCATGTGCGGCCGCACAATTCAAAATTAGACGGTACTGAACTTAGGTTTTTCAATATTTGCACAATTTAGACATGGTGTTGGCAAATTAAACATGCACAGTTTATCCATCCCCCAATGAATACATATGAAGTTACCCACACAACTTTATGCACACATGATGAATTATAAGACATTTTAGGCCTAAAAATAACTATACTAATTAAGAACAAAAACTAAGAAAAATTTTAAAATCTAAACATAAATTGAACATACAGTGATGAAGGATGCAGGGGAGAATCTAGCCTGATGAAATGAGTGTGATGTTTGAACAAGTTTTTGTGCACTATGCTTGCTTTGGTATCAAGAGTTCAAAGTGCGTAAAGTTTGGAATAGTGAGAAGAGGGCCTATTTATAGGTTGACCAACTTAGGTCAAAATGTTCAACTGAGTGTGGCCGCACCATTTTGTGTACGGTCCACACTTACCTGATGCCAGTGAAGATCCGTGGTCCGTACAAAATTAGGTGCGGTCGCAGATATTTGTGCGGACTGCACAATTCTAAGTACGGATGGAGATTGGCCATTTCTCTGCAATTGCAAACTTCAGAGAGTTTTCATTTTTGGGTCTCCAGTTGTGCGGCCACAGACTCCTTTCTTCTGTGGCATGCAAGATTGTGCGATCAACACTTTTTCAACACTTAGGCATATTTTTCGATCAGAGTTCCTGCAAAGCACACTCATTCCTGCAATTAACTTCAAAACCAGTTAGTACAAAACAAAACCTATCTAAAATGAAGAAAAAGAAACATGGGTTGCCTCCCAATAAGTGCCTGATTTAACGTTGCGGCACAACGCAGATTACCATCAATCACTTGAAATGAATCAATGCCACAACGTGGCCATCATCAACTTTTCCCAAATAATGCTTCACCCGATGACCATTGACTCTAAATACTTCATCATTTTTATTCTTCAAGTCTAATGCACCAAAGGGTGTCACATTCACAACCTCAAACAGACCACTCCATTTAGACTTCAACTTTCCTGGAAACATTCATAACTGAGAATTGAACAACAACACAAGATCACCTTCTTTGAACTCCTTGTTCCGAATGTACTTGTCATGGAGGTACTTCATCTTCTCCTTATATAAGGAAGACCTTATATATGCATGGTACCTAAATTCATCAAGCTCATTAAATTGTGCCACCCTTAAATTGGCGACATCCCACTCAAGAATAAGCTTCTTCAATGCCCACATAGCCTTGTGCTCAAGTTCCACCGGAAGGTGACAAGCTTTCCCGAATACCACAGTATGGAGACATCTCGATTGGTGTTTTGTAAGCCGTCCTATAAGCCCATAGAGAATCATCAAGTTTTTTCGACCAATCTGTCTAGTTGGCATTCACTGTCTTCGACAAAATACTCTTGACCTCTCAGTTGGAGACTTCCACTTGTACGCTTGCTTTAGGATGATAGGTTCAAGAGGAACCTCTTCAACTTGGTCATCCTCCCCGTCATCCCCAAATGACATGTTTCCGAGAGGATCATTATTGTTGAGCGACATTTTTGTACCTACAATTATTTCACCAAAAATATTAGTAACACAGAAGGAAAGGAAGACAAGTCACACACAAAACAAAATATATAGCTAAATCCGTTTTAAGCTCCCCGACAACGACACAAAAAATTGATTAAGCCCAAATCACACCTCAAATTGGGGTTGTGAAGCGGTCGATTGAAATAATAATTACCCAATTAAGAGTTGGGATCGAATCCGCATGGAGCGTAGATAAGATTAGGTATATATTCGGAGTAAGCGCGTAAAGTGTCTAAAGTGCACTTCCACAATCTTTGTTTTGATTCTACTTCTAAATTATGCTACAGTTTGCAAATGTAAAATATTAAACTAAGGAATGATGTTTTTGTTGTTGTTTTTAAAATATGTAAAAACACATAATGGGTTGTGAGATTTAGAGCGAGTTTCGTTGGTCTCGGGGTGTATTATAGCAATCAACACATAATTACCCACTCAATACCCCTCGGTAAGAGAGTGGTTTTGCCCAATTTGGATTTCTCAAATCCAAATGGGTATTGCACAAAACAGTTGATAAATGCTCAAGTCGGGTTTTACTATCTCTAGGTTCAACCCTTTAATGGACTATCAATCTCTTGAGCTCATCCCAATTTCTTGTTAGCCAAAATTTTCAAGACGTAGTCTCTCTTTCTCAAGAAGAAACTAAGTCAAATAAGCATGAACTACTGTTTGAAACCATTAATTCTACATTTATAAGCAAGAACTAGGCTAAATATTACACACTCAACCATAAATAAGCCCTAAATTAAACACCCATTAGGTACCCACACTAGGGTTGGGTCACAACCCTAGCTAAAAATTTAGCTACTCATAGATGGTGATGAAGAAATTAAAGAAGAAAAGAAGATTAAACTGATATTTAATGATAACTAGATGAAAATCCGATGTAAAATCAACAAGATATGATAAAGTTTTCTAAAACAGTAAAGAAAAACGGCTACAAATTTTCAGTTTCTCAAAACATAACCTAATTTTGTCAAAAAGACTATTTATACACACCTGAAATTTCCGGACAAATTGCACTTTTGGAGGTTCTGCGGCTGCACAATTCTATGTGCGGCCTGCACTTTGCTGCAGCTCTTGATAGGAGTATTTTTGTGGCGTTCAACTCTGAGTTGCGGCCGCATTTCTTGAGTTCTACAGACCGCACAATCCTGAGTGCGGCCGCACATTTGATTTCTGTGGTCGCACAATAATTGTGCAGTCCGCAAGTCTTTTTGAATTAGAGGTGGAACACTCTTATCCTTGTCTTCTGCGGCCGCACAATTATTGTGTGGTCTGCAATTTGCATAACTTGACTGTCAAAATTTCTTCATGATCTGCGGCTGCAAACAGAATTCTACGGTCCGCACTTTAGCCCTTTTTGCTTGACTTTTGTCCTTGTTCAAAAACAGTCCTTCTTGAGTTGAATTTCATTACTTTGGCTCATTTTCCAATACTCCTGCAAGTAAACATATTTCATCAATTTTTGGGAATACATTTAAACATTTTTTAACTAAAATGAAAGTTAAAGGGCGCAAATAAATAGTTAAAATCCCCACTTATCATCCGCCCCTTCGGAGTCTGACAAACAAAGGCAGAGAAAACAAGAAGTTTGAAAAATCTTATTATTCAAAGACTTTGAATAAATACAAACACTTGATTTTCAAAAATAAGAAGGGAATAAGATGGGGGGTCCTAAGTTTTTCAGCCTAAAGGATCACCCCATGCAACATAAATAGTACTTCGTAACTCCCTCAAGATGGGGTGTTACTCGTACTATTCAGCGGGTACAGACTATCATCTCCTACTACCCGATTACAATCTTTAAGTTATTACCTAAAGCACATTAGTTCAATCATATGACGTGCCTTATGCGTGCACTACGCGTCTCATACCTATGGTCTAGGAGGCATTTGACCTCTATTTTGGGTGGTTCTAGACTTTACTTAGGCTGCTTAGAAAATGTCAAAACTAGGCGACAGTTCAAAACAAATAGGACTGCACTTAAAGACAGTTAAAGGCTCAAGTTAGCCTCTGCAATTAGACAACAAATGCACGCAAACATATTCTATGTTTGGCATTAGACAATTTCAGAATTGAGGAAGATTGAAGTGATTAAGCTCTCTAGAAATGGTTTATATATGATCTGATCCAAACATGCAGGCAGTTTCAGATGTAGGGCGCCACTTTAGACCTATAATTTCTAAACTACCAGCTTAAGATCATCTTGTACTGCTGAGTTGTTTATTGAGATTACAGGTTATAAGTTAATGAAACCTATAAGCATGATCTCAAAGTGGTTTACGCAGTAAGGGACAACACAAAACTATTGGAAATGCTCATAATTACTCACGCTTTCTAATAGTGGTGTGGCTAAGCAATAAACAGCGTTTGACGAGTTCAGCATCAGCACTTTAGAGCGAGTAGTAATACCCTATAGGCAGGATTTCTAAAGATTGGCGATTGGAACCAATTTTTTATATTTAGCTCCTATAGGCATGTTTTCTAGGTGAATAATATGGTACAATAGCAAATTAAATAATTAAAATCCTATAGACATGATATCTAATGAACATGGTGCAGGTATGCAAATCGAAGGGCAGTTATTGGCGTTTATTTCCTATAGGCATGTTGTGTAGCAACACATAGCAATATACATGGGAATAAATATGGAACTTATTCTTTAATAGCATATAAGTTGTATGAGTGTGTGATTTCTCTAATGGCATAATTTCTAATAGTGCACGCAGAAATTTGAATGACATATATAGCAGGTTGGATAGCAAATACATCATATGAATCATGTAGGCATGCTTTCTACCCTTTTTCATGCAAACATTAGAATATACCCATTTTCCAATTTCACTAACACCCCAATTATTTATTACAGAAATTATTACAGACCCAATAATGAATGTAATTACAAATGTTGTACAAGCAATAACAGTAGGCCGAAAGCAGGCCCAAAAGAGATATCCAGTATTGCCAGGACTTCAACTAAACTCTTCCTTCACCAATTAGCATACCTAGATCTCAACAAAGAACTATATCCATCCGCACAACCCAGAAGCCATAGGGAAACTCAAGCAAAACCAAACATCCAAAGATTTACCATAGGACCCAAACTTAAACAAACCAATTTGCAGATTCAGTAGACAGAAGGGGGAAAAACTGAGTGTCAAAGATAGCTCAGGTCTTAGTAGTAAAGAGAATGCCAAAAAACCTCAAGTTCTAGTGTCTCAGAGTTCACAAGGGTCTCAAATGAACCCCGAGAAGTGCTCATACTAGAGAGGTCAATAGAGAAGGTCTTAGTGGTCTTGGCTTTCAGCTGGCCAAGAGTGATAGATTCAGAATAATGTAGGTAACAAAAGAGAGAGAGAACTACGATTAAGAGAAAAAATCTGAAGAGACATATTTGTAGTTTAAAAGCAGGCATAGTAAGGTTGTCTAAACACATAACATGTTAATTAAGAGGGTCAACAAGACTTAGAAGCAGGTTCAACACTTAGCAAGAAGTAAAATGTTGGTAGAAATACATTGCGAATTAAAGAAGAGTAAAGTTTTTTGTGATTGCAAGATTAACATACAAAGGTGAGTAATACCACACAAGTCTGAGTATATTACCAATTTAAAGGGTTTAGAGCCTAAGGATCCCAATTATGTTGATTATCCATCACAGTGTCAAAGGACAGACATGCTAACAGTGTCAAACATGGCAGGGAAGTCACGACCCAAATTCTCAACCTTAGGAATCGTGATGGCGCCTAACACCACACTTGCTAGGCAAGCCAATGTTAGAATTCGATTAGCTATTTTCCTTTGATTACTTACTTAAGCACAATAAAAAAAAGTTAAAGTAAACTAAGACTAATGGTTTCCAATGAATAACTCTAAGTTTAAATAACTAAACCAATAAATAAATCGAGCCACGAACTAATCATATAAGTAACTCTAAGACTACCACAGGGTCTGGTGTCACAATTCACGAATTTCTAAAGTATACTACAAATAATGGGCGGAAAGAAATGATATAACTATTTTGAGAAAATATAAAAACAGTCTCTACGAACTAAGAGAAGACTCTCGGGATCTACGAACGCCAGCAGATATACCTCGTGTATCCGTTTAATGGATAGCTGCTACTAAAAATCTCTACTACTGGTCGGTACCTGGATCTGCACAAAAGAGTGCAGAGTGTAGTATCAGTACAACCGAACCCATGTACTGAGTAAGTGCCAAGCCTAACCTCGAAGAAGTAGTGACGAAGCTAAGACGGGGAGATTATAACTTAACCTGTAACAAAATATATAATAGAGCAAGGAAACAATTCTACACAAATAAGAAAGATCAACTGCAACAATCAATCAAATAGCTCAGTGGCATATTCCAGGCCTCAGTTGTAACTAAGATCTCACATAAATTTCCAAAATTTACTTTAAAACAACCGTATGTGCATAATATGAGAAACAATAGAGTAAAACAATAAGTTTTCAAATCTGTAAGTTTCAAATCCTTGAGTTTCAAAAACCAACAAAACATTTTTGAAATCCAGTAAAACATAAGTATCATCTCTTATCACTGTCTTGTTGCGGCGTGCAACCCGATCCCACCCGTCCTGTCACGACCCAAAATACCACACGGGTCGTGATGTCGCCCAACACCGGAGTCAGGCAAGCCAGCAGTTGTTTACTAGTGAGATTTTCCTTATTAACATACCAATCCCACATATTTCCCAAAGTTTTAAACTTAGCTCATTTAAATAAAAGCGGAAAAATTTACCAATTTAAATACATACAGCCAAATGATCGTGATCCAATATATATACAGTCCCAAAATAAGAGTCTACTATGTGCGTGCCAGGAACTAGTGTAACAAGTCAACAGGCGAACTAGTAGCATATACAAAAGATGATACAAAATTGTACTGATGTCTGAGAGGAACAGACAGAAATAAACAAAAAGATAACTCCATAGCACAGCTGAGAAACGTCTGGGGGTGCAGCTCACCGTGGAGTCCGGTCCAGAAGATAAGTCAAGCTCCGGTCGGATAACCAGAAACACCAGCCTCAGAACCTTTACAATTTGTACAGAAGTGCAACATGAGTACATAAATATATATATGTACCCAGTGAATATCCCTCCTAACCTCGAAGAGGTAGTGACGAGAGGTCGACATGACACTCACTAAGGTCCAACAATAATAATGTAAAACAGCATATACGGGAGGCAGTAGACATGTGAGACAGTAAGCAACAAATACCTATCAAATACAGAAAGCCAGGAAAACTACTGAAATGAGCAACAATGTACACTTTCCTTTTTCCCCCAAATATTTGTCAAGTCAATATCAATGGAAACAGTACCCAATAGCCCAAGCGCACACAAGGGTAAGACAACCGGCCGGAGTCATAAGGAAATATCTAGACACTGAATGGACATAAAGCTTCCCCCGCTCGCGAATCATACCTGCGACTCGGGTGCTGACACATTTATATACAATTACCATAAAGCTTCCCTTGATCGCGAATCATACCTGCGACTCGAGTGCTGGCACACTTAGGTATAATTACTGTAAATCTCCCCTCGATCGCGAATAATACCTGCGACTCGAGTGCTGATTCTTATATATAATTAACATAAAGCTTCCCTCGATCGCGAATCATACCTGCGACTCGAGTGCTGACTCTTGTAAATAATTAACATAAAGCTTCCCTTGATCTCGAATCATACCTGCGACTCGAGTGCTGACTCTTATATATAATTACATAAAGCTTCCCTCGATCGCGAATCATACATGCGAATCTCTACCATTTGCATAATAGTTCAAAGATAATAAGCATACTGGTTCAACGATGATAAGCAACTCAAAGTTTCGCTAAAGATACACATAAGGCACGTAATGACATGCTCGTGAGTCCTAAAACTACCCGACATGATATAATAGTCGCTACGTACGGACTCTCGTCACGTTGTACGCATGTAGCCCCCAAAATAATTACACACCACATATATAACACCTATGGGGACAATTCCCTCTTACAAGGTTAGAAAGGAGACTGACCTCGTGTCGAATCTACCCGTCGGACCAAAGATGCGCCCGAACTCCGAACTCTACACCCGAGGACTCGCAACTAGCCAAATACGGTACAATGACATCAATGCATGCTCAAAGTAGGGAAATTATCCTATTTATTCAATAATTCAACATTCTTGAAGAATTTCCAAAATCCAACCCCGGGCCCGCATGCTCGGATTCCAATAATTCTCGAAGGGAACACTCACCCAAAGCCTAAGGATCATTAATTTACGATTCTTACTTGATTTCATTAGCAAATTCGCGGGTAAATTCTCAAATTATCGCAAGCTCTAGGTTACTACCCAATTCTTGATTTTTCACTAATTTAGGTAGTTGGTTAAGCTAGAAATCCATACATGAAGCTAATATAAGAGTAGATTTTACTTACCTTAAATGACCAGGTCGTTTGCCCCTCAACAATGGTGGAAATCACCCCAAGGAAGAAAAAGAAGATGAGAAAAATGTGTTAAGACCCGTATATAAAAACACACTGTTTGGACAGTGTTTTCGCACCTGCGGCTCGAGGACCGCACCTACACCTACGAGCAAAGGCTCTCACCTGCGGAAATGGACTGGGGAGCCTGGTCCCGCACCTGCGGATTGGAGACCGCACCTGCAACTCTGCTCCTGCGGAACTTTGTCTGCACCTACGTGAATTGGCCAGACTACTGGGGGTCGCACCTGTAAGGCTGGGACCGTAGGAACGGTCCCGCAACTATGACTGGTCAACCGCACCTGCGGTCACACAAGAACAGGTGCTCCAACAGCTATTTCAGCTGGTTTTTGGCCTCGTGTGGTGTTCGGGAGGCACCTGGGCCCACCCGAGCCCCTGTCCAAATATACCAACAAGTCCCAGATCATAATACAGACTCGCTCGAGCCTTCGAAACACCCAAAACAACGCTAAAACTCAAAATCATACCTCAAAACCCCAAGAACCAAACTTAGGAACTTTAAGTTTTCTAGACTTCGCTAACAACGCGTCGAACCGACCTATACAACTCGGAATGACACCAAATTTTGCAGGCAAGCCATAATTAACATAACATAACTATTCCGATCTCGGAATTCCGTTCGGACCTCAATAACACAAAAACATGTCCCAAACCAAAATAGGAACTTAAGGAACTTCTTATTTCAATATTGGGCACCGAAATTCCTCTGGGTAATCAGAAATCCATTCCGAACATATGCCCAAGTCCAAAATCATCACACGAAGCTACTGGAACAGATGAAACTCGATTCCGAGGTCGTTTACCCAAAATATTGATCGAAGTCAAACATGGCCTTAAAGTCCAACTTAAGGAACCAATTGTCCTATAGCACTCTAAACACCTTCGAATCCTGGACCACCAGTCCCCGCAAGTCATAATTCATAAAAAGCCGCTATGGGAAGTTTCATTTAGGGGAATGGGGTCCGATAACGCAAAACGACCGGTCGGGTCGTTACATATCCACCCTTATCACTGTCATTTATTTTCCCTGTCCACCCTTATCACTATCATTTATTTCCTCTGTCCACCCTTATCACTATCATTTATTTTGCATGTCCACCCTTATCACTATAATTTATTTTGCCTGTCTCACCCTTATCACTATCATTTTATTAGACAAAAAAATGTACTTCTCATAAACTCATCAATATTATCACAAAATGAAACCAACAGGAACACATATAAAACAATGTCAACCCATTCAATCTTTATGTACCACGATAATTCCACGGAAAAACACTAATACTTCTCCCATAATACTTGCAACGAGACTTAACAGTAAGTCACCAAGCCAAGTAACCAAAAAAAGCAAGAATGAACATGAAACAATTAAACATGAAGAAATTATACTGGAAACAGGGAAGGGATCATGTAAGCAGATAACTTGGTGGTGCATAGATACTCGTCACCCACCACACACATGAAATTTCACATAACAATTAAGTTAGGGATTCCTATTTGCTCAGGTCAAGGTTAAACCAAGCACTTACCTCGATCTAACAAAACTTCACTACTCTAGCACTGCCTTTCTTTTAGAATTTGCTTCTAACCCGCTCGAATCTAATCACAATTTGTTCAATGTTATAAATCATAGCCTAAAGGAATCATCTTTATTGAAAAGCAATGGTCTTCCTAAGTTTTCCTATTCAAATTCAAAAATCGACCCCGGACCTGCTTGGTCTAAATTCGAAGTTCGGACCAAAACCCATTTACCCAATCTCCCTCGAGCTCGGATATACAATTGGTATTGGAATCCGACCTCAATTCGAGGTCCAATTCCCCAAAATTTGAAATTTCTAAGTTCTACCCAAAAACAAAATTTTTACCATGAAAACTCTAGATTTTTTTGGTTGTAATTTTGTTAAAAGTTGTTAGGAATTGAAAGAGATTAGTTAGAGATCACTTACCAATGGTTTGGATAATTTTGGGTCTTTCAAAAATCGCCTATGGAGGTTTAGGGTTTTACAAAATTGGAAAAGAAGGCAAAATTCCGTCAAAAAGCTGATATAACAGGCTGGGGGTCTCGCATTTGCGAACTCGGGTTCGCATTTGCGAACCCTGGGCTTTCCGGAGAGATATCGCAAATGCGAATAGGACCTCGCATTTATGAACAGGGCCCTTCGCATTTACGACCCCAGGACCTCGTATTTGCGAGATCTGAGGCTGGCCATTATGCATAGCCCGACCCCGCATTTGCGAGATCTGAGGCCTCCACACCAGATGTTCAGCTGTTGGGGTATTTTTCTAAGTCTAACACTCCGTACCCAACCCGAAACTCGAGCCTTCGTGGCTCCAAACCAAACATGCACACAAGTCTGAAAATATCATACGGACTTGTTCGTGCAATCAAATCATCAAAATAACATCAAAATCTACAGATTTAGCCTCAAAACTCAAGATTTCCTCAAGAACACTCAAATTCCTAACTTTTCAACCGGATGTCCGAATTACATCAAATCTACTCTGATTCTCATGAAACTTCACAGATAGGGCTTACATAATATAACGAACTTGTTCCGGGCTCCGGAACCAAAATATGGGCCCGATATCATATATTTCACATATTATTTTATTTCTTTATTTCTTGAATTAACCAGTAGAACAATTTTTTCAAAAATTGTTTTCTAAGGCTTGGGACCTCGAAATTTATTTCTGGGCATACGCTCAAGTCCCATATTTTACTGCAGATCTCCGGGATCATCGGAACACAGATCTGGGTCCTTTTACTCAAAATATTGACCAAAGTCAACTATAATCAAATTTTGAGTGTAGAAATTACTATTTCTCATATTTTCACATAAAAGCTTTTTGGTTTCACGCCCGGACTGCGCACACAAATAGAGGTATTTAAAATTAACCTTTTATGGCTAGTAACCCTAGAACGGAGTCTAAATTCATAAAATTACCCCTTGGGCCATCACCGAAACACAAGTTGAAATAGCTACTCTAAAGGTTTCGAACTAAAGATATAGAATTGAGCAAAGAAAGACATGTTGACTGACATAATAGCAGGGGAGCATGCCATAGTTAATAGTGAAGGTCTTAACATAGATATAGCACATTACAAATATGAGGCATTCATTACAGAGGTTTAGAACAAAGTAGGAAAGCATACTCATGCCCAACAACAAATATGTCAATCAGGCACCAATACATTAACTAAACCAACCTAAGAGAGTCCAAATCATTCGAATTAGGCATAAACATGTCCCAAAACTGGTAGCGTTATGTAAAATCAAGTGCTAGGAGAGGTTCATATTATGAAACAAGTGCAATACTAACAAGGTTGCACACAAAGAGAGCCCAGAAACACACTAAGTCATGAAAATTTCAGAGGTGTAAATATGCAGGACATAAACACAAAGAATGAAATCGTAAAGTCAAGAGACTTACCAGTTAAATAAAGAACAAGAAAGGACAAGTTTCGTAGTACTTCTATATATCAAAGAGCAAGAATCCAGAATATTAGTGCATCAGAGTTCCCAAGGGCTTCAAATGAACCCCGGGCAGTGCTTGCACCAAGAAAATGTTAAAAATCGAATCACGGTGGCCTTCCTTTCAGCCATAAAATAATCAAAATATAGAATAAGAGAATGAGAGAACAATAGAACAATAACTTCAATTTTTAGTGAAATTTAACGATTAAACGTTCTGTCCTAAAGGGGAATGGGGAGGGGTTTATATATTAGTAGAAATTGAAAGAACAAATATGAAAAGAATTAATTAAGCACAAATAAGGAAGGAGAATATCACATGCAAATTGAAATCAATAAAGGAGACGGAGAGTCTCAAACAATAAATGGGTTCAATCATCTGAAACTCGAACCAAGAGTGTAAATCGCTCTTTGTTGAGCGTATATAGACGGAATAACACCCAAGATCAAAGATTCGAGCCATTTTGGTCTGATCTCGAAAGTGATGCTTGCAAAACTTAGGCAAGCACCTAAGTAACACCATAAATGAACGGCCAATAGTGAGAGAATATTTATAAGGTAAGTATATCATAGGTAGATTTCATCTCCAAGTTGGAATCGGAGAGGAACTGGGTGTGACGGCTGGGGTTTGTGAAAGAGAAGGGAGTGAAGAGTGTTTTAAGGCGGCTGGGCAGAGTGAGTGTGAGGAATATGGTTGGGGTAGGTAATTAAAATAGGGGTTTAATCATGGGCCGTTGATCTTTAGAGATCAACCGCCATGATTTTAAAAGAACTGGGTTGGGTCGTGTAAAGCGGGTACCGACCGGGTTTGGGATTAGTGAGTTATTTGTGTTGGGCTTGGAGTAATTGGGCTAAGGTTTGGGGTAATTAGGCTGGGGTCTGGGTAGTTTTAGGTCCGAAAATTGACCTGTTTTAGGCCAGCTATTAAATACACAACAATTATTTTAAAAAATACTTTATAAAATAATTAATAGATAATAAAATTCTACTTGTGAAATAAAATGAATTAAAATAATAACTCAATATTATAAAAATGTAAAACTGGCACTTCATAATAAACGCAATTATTTGTATAATATAGGCCATTATTGCAAAATTAGATAAAATAGGTTGAAAATGCTAATGCAATTATAAAAATAGAATACAAATGTCTGAAACATGAATTATGGATGCAAATAATAATTTTGGGTAATTAAGCCATCACAAAATAATTTAAAGGATAATTAATAGATATTTAATAAAAATATAAAAAGAAATTAATTTGGAGCTTTAAAAATTATGAAAAATTATTGAAGATGCTTGTATAGGTTTGTAAATTAAATAATAATGCAAATATGTTATTTTGAAATTATATATATATATATATATATATATATAATTTCAGAATAACATATTTGCATTATTATTTAATTTACAAACCTATACAAGCATCTTCAATAATTTTTCATAATTTTTAAAGCTCCAAATTAATTTCTTTTTATATTTTTATTAAATATCTATTAATTATCCTTTAAATTATTTTGTGATGGCTTAATTACCCAAAATTATTATTTGCATCCATAATTCATGTTTCAGACATTTGTATTCTATTTTTATAATTGCATTAGCATTTTCAACCTATTTTATCTAATTTTGCAATAATGGCCTATATTATACAAATAATTGCGTTTATTATGAAGTGCCAGTTTTACATTTTTATAATATTGAGTTATTATTTTAATTCATTTTATTTCACAAGTAGAATTTTATTATCTATTAATTATTTTATAAAGTATTTTTTAAAATAATTGTTGTGTATTTAATAGCTGGCCTAAAACAGGTCAATTTTCGGACCTAAAACTACCCAGACCCCAGCCTAATTACCCCAAACCTTAGCCCAATTACTCCAAGCCCAACACAAATAACTCACTAATCCCAAACCCGGTCGGTACCCGCTTTACACGACCCAACCCAGTTCTTTTAAAATCATGGCGGTTGATCTCTAAAGATCAACGGCCCATGATTAAACCCCTATTTTAATTACCTACCCCAACCATATTCCTCACACTCACTCTGCCCAGCCGCCTTAAAACACTCTTCACTCCCTTCTCTTTCACAAACCCCAGCCGTCACACCCAGTTCCTCTCCGATTCCAACTTGGAGATGAAATCTACCTATGATATACTTACCTTATAAATATTCTCTCACTATTGGCCGTTCATTTATGGTGTTACTTAGGTGCTTGCCTAAGTTTTGCAAGCATCACTTTCGAGATCAGACCAAAATGGCTCGAATCTTTGATCTTGGGTGTTATTCCGTCTATATACGCTCAACAAAGAGCGATTTACACTCTTGGTTCGAGTTTCAGATGATTGAACCCATTTATTGTTTGAGACTCTCCGTCTCCTTTATTGATTTCAATTTGCATGTGATATTCTCCTTCCTTATTTGTGCTTAATTAATTCTTTTCATATTTGTTCTTTCAATTTCTACTAATATATAAACCCCTCCCCATTCCCCTTTAGGACAGAACGTTTAATCGTTAAATTTCACTAAAAATTGAAGTTATTGTTCTATTGTTCTCTCATTCTCTTATTCTATATTTTGATTATTTTATGGCTGAAAGGAAGGCCACCGTGATTCGATTTTTAACATTTTCTTGGTGCAAGCACTGCCCGGGGTTCATTTGAAGCCCTTGGGAACTCTNGTGACGACTGAGTGACTATGCAGATTGAGTGACTGTGAGGACTGAGTGACTGAGAGGTCTGAATTAATTGGTACTCCGAGAATATGCATATGATTTTATCACTTTGTTGAATTATAGTTGGCATGCATAATGACATGTAGAAATAGTGGTGTATCATTCCTCATTTCAGTCACACTTTGAATATTTTATCCATATTGAACTTAAACTGTTAAATTTTGAAGCATGTCTATATTTCTGTAATGTTAATTTCTGTGTTTGCACTATACCTATTGAGCTCGCCACTGCTTTCAGCCCAAAGTTAGTCTTATCACTTATTGAGTACATTGAGTCGGTTGTACTCGTACTATACTTTGCACTTCGTGTGCAGATCCAGATACTTTCAGGTACGGTGGCTTCTAGCTTCGTAGCTTTTATCTGTTGGAGACTATCGAGCTAGCTGCCTTGGCGTCCGCAAACCCTGACTCTCATTCCTATTCAGTTATTTGTACTGTTTTATCTTTCTAGACAGTGTTTTTAGTAGTCAGACTATATTGTCATTCAGATACTCATGTACTGAGTGACACCCAAATTTTGGAAGATTTTGTATTGAGTCGCGGTATTTTCTTTTCAGTTATTATACGATTTTACTCTTAAGCACATTTCATTATGTTTTTCAAATTTAAAGATGCGTGGTTTGTTGTAAAGTGTCTGCCTGCCTAGTATTGCGGTAGGCGCCATCACAATGTGTGATATTTTGGGTCGTAACACCAAGTATGTCACATATCACTTCTCATACACTATTAAATAGAGGATTACAAAAAGATTTCATAAACATGACATTAACCATTTTGGGTACATCAGGAAGATCATGGAAAATATTACGAAGGTGTGAGAGTTACAACTTTAATAGTAAAGGATAATGAGGAATTATTTAAATCACCAAAAAAAAATAGTGGGAGTGGTGAACATAACTTATAGTTTACAACAAAGTGCTATTAAAGAAGTTAAATCAAAATCGTGCGATCAAAATGTTACTCTCTATTTTAATTTATGTGTCTTACTTTCTTTTTTAGTCTATTTAAAAAATAATGGCAGTTTTTATATTTAGTAACTCTTTAATTCAAACTTTCCACGTGACATACTTGAATTTTGGAACTCAAATCATTTTATAGACCTGGTAAAATGAAAAACTATGGAGCCATTTTCTCCATCAACTAATAAACTCTTGAAGACAAGAAAACAAACTGATTCACAAAAGAGTTATTCTATTCCACCTATTAGAAAGAAATGAACTTAAATAAGAATACTTAATAGTATGGAGATATATTTAAGACCACAAGATTTAACAATCTTTCTTATTTTCTTAAATTTCATCAAAATAAGACACAAAAATTGAAACAAAGGGTATTGTTGTTTTTGTGAAATTGACACTCTCATTAAAAGTATAGGGATAGTTTCGTCAATAATCTAAGTGCTTTCGTGCTCACCGCATTCTTAGCTAACGTTTGGACATATATTTGGTTGAAACTTGAAAAAAAATGAGTTTTTGAAGATGAGATGAAAAATGATTTTTGAACGTTGATATTGTGTTTGAGCATGCATTTTACTTGAAAAGAATTTCAAGTTTTGCAAGTAAAAAACCTCAAAAACTACTCTAGAGTAGTTTATGGGATTTGAAGATTTTTCTTTCAAAATCTACCCAAAAAAAAAAAGATTAAAATCTATAAATTAAACAAACAGATATTTAAAAACAAAATTTTAAAAAAAAAAGCTCCCATATTTTATGGCAGAACGGAGCTTAACTTCCGGTGAACGTATTGCTCCAATATTCCCTTTGCCGCTGCAATAGAAAGTTGAATCTGACTTTCTTCACTGCTTTTTTTCATTTCTTTCCTCCTTTTGTATGCCTAAAAATCTTTATGCTATCTTGCAACATTATGTGGGGTAAATTTTTGTTTTTACAGTAAATTTGTTTGGAAAAAGCAAAGTAAAATTCAAGAGGCAATGGCTGGGCATCTCTCTCTTTCTAACTTCAATTGTCTTCCTCTGCCGAGGTGAAAACTCGGGCCCTCATCCCTTTAAAGGTACTAAATCTGGTTCCTATATATTTCTTTTAACGTTTATAAACATGTTTAGTACTTCTCCAGTACCAAATAGATCTGCTTATGAAGATTCCAAGCTAAGTTTAGGAACATGTTTGCAGCCCGTGGTTGAAGGAACATGAAATTAAAAGAAAACAATGTTAAATAGTGTAAAGAAAAAGCTCAATGTAGTAGAGCGCCTGATATTTAAGTGGATTTTGTTTTATTTAAAGGTAAGACGTTAATGCTGATGGTCTTGAAAGCGTCATGTTTAATCCATGTATTGTGGGATAAATAT
The DNA here is from genome assembly GCA_005239525.1 of Nicotiana knightiana. Taxonomy (NCBI): domain Eukaryota; kingdom Viridiplantae; phylum Streptophyta; class Magnoliopsida; order Solanales; family Solanaceae; genus Nicotiana; species Nicotiana knightiana. The sequence goes on from ML427653.1 coordinate 129,995, forward strand.
TTGCTCACATTTCAAACTTATGCATATGTCCAAGCCGTATGCTTCATTTTCTTTTTCTAGTAGGAAATCACATGTAAATAGCTACCATGTTGCATGCATTCTCGTTTACTTCTCTCTTGGAATGATATATTGAAAAATTATTATACTGCATCACAATAATTCAAGACTTGTAACTTTCCATGGTACGTGCATTAACCGTCATATTAGCGAAAGGTATATCTATTTAAAGATCTCAATTTGCTTATGAAAAATAGTCAAACTAGTTGATCATCTCCAGCAAATCTTAAAAGATGAATTGATTAATACTTAAGCTAATTGATAGCAAGTGCACTTTACCTATATATTACTTGAATTGGTTTGAAGATGTGTATATCGTAAAAATAAACTTTAATTCATATCAAGATCTTCTACGTGATAATCTTACATATAGTCTTTACAAAAAACATACTTGAAGTGTAAGTCATTATCACAAAGTGGAAGCATTAATTGGTAAATTAGTTTCTACCTCCTAGCCCTAGCCTTACATTACCACAGTCGTGAGTGATGGAATTGTATGTAGGAAAAGTGGTAACCCTAATGGGTGGAGGGAGGACAAACTTATAGAGATTTTGACTTACTCGGGTACGTCCATCAAGTAACCAATCAGATAGATGAGCTTTGCTCATTAATTAAATATTAACTACGGAGCTTAAACCTATTGGGCCACACACACGTAGGAAAACTCACATTCTCCCACTTGGTTCAATAATCACATAATATTAACATTTAATAATATAAATATTAGTTGCGCATGAACAAATCTCTTTTATGTCCACCATACATACCATAATACGATAAATTACAAAATGTTGGCGGTAAAGTACTTTAATTCTATATGTTTGGCACCTTTGGAGTACTTATCGTTCTTGGAAAAGAATATTACTGCAAAATTATCACAGTAAATTTTCAGTGGCTTGGTAATGGTGTCGACAACCCCAATCCTGAAATAATGTTTCATAGCCATAATGCATGAATTTTCGCCTCAAAATATGCCACAAATTCTACTTTCATTGTGGATGTAGCAATGATAGACTGTTTGGCACTCATCCATGATATTTCTCCTTCAGCTAATTGGAATAAATAACCAAACGTGGACTTTCTAGTGTCAATACATCCAGCGAAATCTGAATCCGAGTATCCAACAACTTCCAAATACTTGGATCTCCTATACATGATCATGTAATCCTTTGTTCCTTTCAGGTACCTCAAGATTTTCTTTGCAGCTTTCTAGTGATTAATTTCTGAGTTACTCTGATATCTTCCTAGCATTTCGATCGCAAAACTAATATCCAATCTTGTGCAAGTCTAAGCATACATCATATGACCAACAATACAAGAATAAAGAATTAATTCCATTTCTTTTTGTTCTACATCATTCTTAGGGGATTGCATAAGACTAAATTTGTCCCCTTTTCGAATTGGAACGATTCCTGTTGAACAATTGTTCAAGTTAAATCTCTCTATAACTCTTTCGATATAGCTTTTCGGAGAAAACTCCAATAATACTTGTGATCTATCACGGAATATTTCTATTCCTATCACATAGGATGCCTCATTCGTATAATTCATTTCAAAATTCTTAGAGAGAAAATTTTTAGTCTCACGCAATAAGCCTAAATCATTAGCAGCAAGTAGAATATCGTCAACATATAGGACTAAAAATATAAAACAGCTCCCACTAATCTTTTGGTATATACACTGATCAACAGTATTTTCTACAAATCCAAAAGATATTATAGTATCATTAAACTTTATATACCATTGTCGTGAAGCTTGTTTGAGTCAATATATTAACTTCTTTAGTTTACATAACATTTGACCATTTCCTTTAGTTTTGAAACCCTCTGGTTGGTCCATATAAACTTCCTCCTCGAGGTCTCCATTAAGAAAGGCAGTTTTCACATCTATTTTTTAACGACGCGGCCGGTCGTTTTGAAAATTTAAGTTATTCGGCAGCATAAGGCCTTGAGCAGCTTCACATTATGTGTATTAACTCGTACGCATATTTGAATTCAGTTACCGTATGATTCGGAAGAAGGATTCAAGTTTTGGAAGCTTAAGCGGTAAGAGTTGACCAGAATTTGACTTTTGTGTAAACGGCTCCGGAATGGGTTATGGATAATTCCAACAACTTCATATGGTGATTTTGTACTTAGTCATGCGTCCGGATTTAGATTTGGAGGTCCGTAGGGTAATTAAGAAAATTTCAGTGAAAGTTTGAAAAGTTGAAGTTTTGAAGGTTGAGAGAGTTTGACCAAGAGTTGACTTTGGCGATATTAGGGTCGGAATGTGATTACGAGAGTTGGAACAGGTCCGTTATGTTATTTGGGACTTGCCTGTAAAATTTAACGTCATTTCGGGTTGATTTGATAGGTTTCGGCACGAGTTTTAGAAGTTGGAAAATTTGAAAGTTCATACGTTCAATTCATGGTGCGATTCACAGTTTCGATGTTGATTGATGTGATTTGAGACCTCAAGCGAGTCCGTGTTCGGTTATGGAACTTCTTGGTGTGTTTAGACGGGGTACAGGGGGCCTCGGGTGCGTTTCGGATGGGCTACGGGCCATTTTTTCTATTTTGAACTACTGAATCCATCATATGGTTTTCTCCTTCATGTTCGCGTCTGTTCCTCCACGTTCGCGAAGAGTAATTTGGACGAAGAAATATTGGTTCTTCGCGTTTGCATTCCTTCTTCCGCGATCACGGAAGCCAACCCTTTCCTTCTTCGCGTTCGCGTTCATTCTCTCGTGTTCACGTAGTTATTCCATTCCACTCTTCGCGTTCGCATACAACTTCACGCGTTTGCGAAGAGCAGTCGTTGGGCCATCAGACTTTTCTTCTCCGTGTTCGCGAGCATGTTTTCGCGTTCGTGAAGCACAAACTGGACAACACCCATTTTCTTCTTCGTGAAAGCTATTCTTCTTCTGCATTTGCGATGCATAAACACCTGAGCAGTAGAATATATCTTCCAAATCGAGGGTTAGGCCATTTTTATCATATCTTGACTTGTAGAGCTCAGTTTTCAGCAATTCTTTGTGGGATTTTCAAGCAAATCGATTGGGTAAGTGTTATTCACCTAGAATTGATTATATTCATGATTTTATATTTATTTTTATCATTTAATTTGTGTTTTGAGTTGAAGAAAATGGAGGTTTTTAAAGAAAATTTTAAACTGAAAAATCATGATTTGAGGGACGAATTGGTATCGGAATTTGATAATTTTAGTATAGTTGAACTCGTATCAGAATGAGTGTTCGGCTTTTGTGAAAACTTGTCGGGTTCCGAGGGGCGTTCCTGGGGGTCGACTTTTGGGTCGATTTTTTGACTTTGATAAAGATTGAGGCTTTATGATCCGGAATAGTTTTTTATGAGTTTTATTTGTTCTTTGAAGTTATTTTGGTTAGATTTGAGCCGCCCGGAGGTTATTTAACCCGAGAAGTTCATTTTTTAGTATCAATCTGTCTTCTTTGAAGTAAGTATCTTGCCTAACTTCATGTGGGGGAACTACCCCTTAGGATTTCAGTCTCTATGTTAGTTGTAGTCCGTGTACGTGAGGTGACGAGTAGATACTCAGACTTATTTTTGGAAAGTTTGATTTTTAGGGTTCTTAGGTCCTTATATTTACTGAATATGCAGTTGTTTTATTATGAATACGTTTTCTAATTACCAGTTCACCTCTACCAGCCTTAATTAGAATTAATTGCTTCATGATCCATCCTTGTTTCTTATTTGATTTGTTTGTACCTTAACTGAAATTGTTATCTCTTTTATTTCCATGTTATCTTTCCCCTAACTGCTTATCTTTATTTGAAGTTATAATTATCTCTTCCGTAATTGTTCCTCCTTAATTGAGGCTATGATTATGTTTTTGCTGCTTATCCTTATTTGAATTTGTTGTGTCTCTTTCATAATTTCCCAACCTTTAAATAAGTTTAGATACCTTATCTTAATTGACTTGTCCTTATTTAGAATTATTCAACTTGTGTTAGTTCCCTTATTGTTGAACTGTACACTGTGGGCCGTTGTTACATAGTATTTCCTTCCTCGTTGAGCTATTCTTATTATGAATAGCATTCCATATTGTGGATACTCCTTGTGAACATGTTCTTCGATTTCTTTGAGTTCTAGAATTTCTGATTTTGTCGTATCCTTGTATTAGTGTTATTGGTGTTGTGATGCATGAGGTTTCTGTTGTGCGGTTGTTATTGTGATGCACGGGATTTTTGTTGTGCGGTTGTGGTTATGGGGTTGTACGAGGTTTCTACGCTATTGTTACTATTGATATTTGCACATGTGGCATGACAAGGCGGGCTATATATATGTGGGTTGTACATGTGGCGAGACAAGGTGGGAACATTATAATGCACGTGTGGCGAGACAAGACGGGCATTCACTTTATTGTTTCACACGTGGAGAGACAAGGTGGGTTGTGTCAGGGATTGATTTGTGATGACTTGTGATGTCTTGGGGGCATTCTTGTTGTTGATATTTGTGTAGTGGTACACTTACCTGTGTGAGCTTTATCTTGTGGAAAGTTGTGAGAAAACATTGGACGTGCTGTCCATTTCTTTTTCTATACTTACTAGCTGGCATGAACTATGTTAGAACACTAGGTCAAGCATACACGTAGTTAAGCACTCTTATCGGTTAAGAGGATTCTTGATATTTTTGAGTATATATGTACACCCTTGTTTACTTGCCTTCTATGTGACGTGAGTCGTCAGTGCGGGTATATATTGTAATGAGAGCATAGGATGCCAAGTGTTAGGGTTCAAGAATTGGGACCCGTGAGTTGTGAATATCCAGAGGTTCGGTACCTCAGGTATTTTATTAGCTAGAACCTGGTGTGAAAGCAGTCAGTTTTGGTTAAGTTGTTACTCGTCTTTCTTTTATCTGTGATCACCGAATATAAACTATGTTCCGTTCATTTTACTGTGTCATTATTATGGAGTTCCACTGTTAGTTGTTGTTTTCCTTTTGAGTGCAAACTGTCGTATTATTTTGTCATTTTGCATATCCTTTGTTTGGATATCGTAATTTGTTGTTCCTACACTTGTACTTGTTCAGGTTATTTAATCCAGTAGGTTCCTTGATTGTTCCTCGTCACTAATCCGCTGAGGTTAGTCTTGATACTTGTGTACCACCGTGGTGTACTCATACTACACTTCTTCACATTTTTGTCTAGATCCAGGTATTTCGAGGTTAGTTGTTCATTAGCTAGCTGTCGAATTGTTACTGTGGAGACTCAAGGTAAACATCCCGCTGCGTTCACAGGCATCGGAGTCACCTTCTTATTTTGTATTCTCACTATTTACCTTGTTTCCAAACAGTTGTATTTAGAGATTTTTTTAGCAAACTATCTAGAGCTTATGACTTGTACTACCAGTTTTGGGAATTGTAAATGTTATAGAGCTTTCTATTTTAAAAATTGTTAGATATTATTTAATTATTGTTGTTATTCAGTAAATGTTAGGCTTACCTAGTCCCTAAGACTAGGTGCCATCATGACACCCCACGGAGGGAAAATTAGGTCGTGACATATTTGGTGTAACTCTAAATCATAATGAGACACCAACGCCATAATAATTTTTAACGAGTCTTTCTTTGAGACTGGTGAAAAGGTCTCTTTATAATTAGTGCGTCCTTTTTGAGTATAACTCTTGGAAACAAGTTTACCTTTATTTCATTCAATATTGCCTCTTGAATCGTGATTGGTCTTAAATACCCATCTACACCCGATTCTTTTAGAACTTTCTGGAAATTTAACGAGATCCCAGACTTTATTGTATTCCATGTATTTTAACTCTTCTTTCATGGCATCAATTCATTTCTAAGACTCATTATGTCACGACCCCAATTTCCCTCGGAAGGATGTTGTGACGGCATCTAGTGTCTAAGACTAGGTATGCCTAACAATATGCAGAAATAACTGAAACAATAATTTAAAGTCTCAAAGCTTCAATAATTATATAAAATAAAATATGTACTCAACATGCACAACTCCCAAAACCGGCAAAATATAAGTCACAAGCTCTATGAAGTGATACTAAATATCTCTATACAATAGTGTCTAAATAAGGACAAGGAAATAAAATAATCCAGGTGGAGTGGGACTCAGAGGCATGCAGATGCTGGCATGTGTACTTTTGAGTCTCCATGCACATACTCTACTCACTAACGCTTGGACTGGTAGGAAGTACCTGGATCTGCACAAAAAGATGTGCAGAAGCGTAGCATGAGTACACCATAATGGTACCCAGTAAGTGCCAAGCCTAACCTCAGTAGAGTAATGACGAGGTCAGGTCAAGGCCCTAATAGAATAAACAAAAGACTGAATAGGTGTAAAGCAGTACTATAATGACAGTAATGAAATTGAAACAACAATAACATATCAAAATCAGCTACACATAACTAAGGCAATTAGTGCAACACGGGGAAAAGAATTAATAACAAGCTAAGGAAAACAAAAACCAAAGACAAGTACAGAAATAAAAGAAGATCTATCAGGGTCACTACCGAGGTACCGCCTCGTAGTCTCAAATCACAAGAATGAATCACAATCTTTTCTTATATCACTGCGGGAGCCTTTACATTTAGTTTTGAAAATTATTTTCCCGAAATAGCATCCCACATTTTATCCGACCTTATCACACCGCATGACTTCTAGAAGATCCCCTACTAGCCACGCGTATCAAGTCCACCTTATCTCACCGGATGCGTTTCAACCCCAAAACCTTATACCACCGCATGCATATCAATACCACAACGTATCACAAATTGCACCTCAAGTTCCCAATATCAAAACTTGCTAGAGAAACCAAATAATAACAGTACTTTCACAGTCTAGAGCCCATGGCTCAACTACAAAGTAAACAAGAGTCTCAACAGTAACAACCAAAATGGGCAACTCAATAGAATGGTATTTTACAACTTATCACCTTGCCTCAACGTGAATCACGAACTTTATATCTCAATACCAATTTCAACAGCAAGATATTCCACGATTTAAAAACTTCAAGTAAGGAGTTCAACAATTAAACAATGAATATGGAATAAAGAAAACAAGAACTTCAACTAAACCTGTAGGGCAAATAGCATGTAAGGGAGTAAAACAAGTACACATGTGAAAATAGACTAATAATGATGAATATAACATGTTAAGATAACTAATTTAAGGCATGAAGGAAATCTACATGGATAAAACTGAAATTTTCCACATTTAGCCCATGTACACACTCGTTACCTTGCGTACACAACTTTCAATATCAAAATTATCACAATCAACAGAAATCCTAAGGGGAAATTCCCCCACACAAGGTTAGTCAAGTCACTTACCTCAAATCGCGCTAACTCGATCCACTACAAGGCCTTTTCCTCGATTATCCAACTCAGAACGACTCGAATATAGCCAAAAAAGCTTCATACTATAAATATAAACTATAGGAAACTAATTCAAACAAAAAAACAACGATCTTTGCAAAGAATTAAAAAGTCAAACCAAAAAGTCAACCAGGCCTGCGCCTCGGAACCCGATCAAAATTACAAAATTCGAACACACATTCGATAACGAGTCCCACCATACAAGAATTACTCAAATATGACCTCAAATCACCTTTCAAAACTCATGAAATTAGTCTAGGAAGTTTCTACCATTTTTCCCGAATTTTCCAGCTCAAACCACTATTTAATGATGAAATTATCAATAGATTCATGTAAATTAACCAAAACTGAGTTAGGATCCCTGAACCCAAAGTTTTCCTTGAAGAACCCTCAAAACTTTGACTACAACCAAACTCTCTAAGTCAAATAATCGATTATGGATCAAACACTCGAAAACTCTTTTCTACCCAGCGAATCCGCTTTTGCGATGCCGTACCTGCGAAAAAGTCATCGCAGGTGCGGATTCCACTTGAATTCTGCGAACCATGGCTCACACCTACAAGCCTGCTTATGTGGAGAAGAAGACCACACATGCGGTCCTGACCAAGGCCCCTCATCCAATTCCCCTTCTGCAGAAGAAATGGCCGCACCTGCGGAGGCGCACCTGCAACTTGGTGTCTGCACCCGCGATTCCGCACCTATATTCAATCCCTCCGCATGTGCGATGACACCAGTAAGCCAGGAACTTCAGCAATGAAGCTTAGCTCAAAATTGGTCTGAATTCAATCCAAACCACACCTGGGGCCCCCGGGACCCTGTCCGAATGTACCAAGTCCCAAAACACATAACGGACCTAATCGAGGACAAAAATCACACAAACAACATCGATTCTACGAATCGCAGCCCAAATTCACGCCTATGAACTATGAACTTCCGAATTCTGAAACCGATGTCGATTTACACCAAAACAACTCTGATTGACTTCGAATTTTGCATACAAGTCATAAATAACATTATGGACCTATTCCAACTTCTTTAATTGGGGTCCGACCCCGATATCAATAAAGTCAACACTCGGTCAAACTTTCCAACCTTCCAAACGTTTAACTTTTCAACTTTCGGAGTCATCTATACAAAAGTCAAACTACGGTCAACTCTTTAAACTTAAAGATCCAACTTAGAGAATATGTATCCCATTTCACTCTAGAACTCACCCGAAACCAAAACCCAACACCTCAACAAGTCACATAATCACAATGTGGAAATAAATAGGGTATCGAGACTAACACACTCAAAACGACCGGTCGAGTCGTTACACATTACTTTATATGGCCTGTGAAAATGAAACCAGATCCTTATTAAGACCAATGTCTAAATCTGACTCTGGCATATAAACTACGTAATCATATGAAATACCCAATTTTCATACTCTTTGAGATTTTCTTAATGGAATTTCTTGTGGTTCATTTGTGTCAGATTTTTTGTGAGTTAGTTTCTTCATGAAGTGTTTCATCAAAATATTGCTCTGTTTTTCAAAGTATTCTTCAACAACTGGAACAATAATTGTTATTTGCGATAGTAGGCACATTCGTGGGTAATGGAACATTGATACTCACCTCTTTTATTTCCACACTTTATTTTTCAACACTCCCACTAACTTCACCATTCTCGATGAGTCTTACATTACTAGTTTCAACAATTCTCGAACTATGGTTTGGACAGTAAAACATATACCCTTTAGACTTCTATGGGTAACCAATAAAGTAACCACTTTCTATTCGACAATCTAATTTATTTTCTTGTGGACCTATATCTTCCACTGGGAAACCCCAAATATGTAGGTGCCTTAAACTAGGTTTCCTTCATGTCACAGACCCAAAAGGAGTCTTCGAAACTTACTAGAAACTCTGTTTAATAAATATACAATAGTTTTAAGAGCATGCATCCACAATGATTTGGGTGATGAGGAACTACTCATCATGCTCCTAACCATATCCATAAGTGTTCGATTATGCCTTTCTGCAATACCATTTTTTGGAGGTATTCTCGGCATAGTATATTGTGCACATGTGTCACATTCCTCAAGGAACATTGCAAATGGACCTGGACATTGTCCCGATTCATTATATTTTTCATAATATTCACCACCTCTATCTGACCTAATGAGTTTCACCTTTTTATCTAATTACCTTTCAACTTCATTAACAAACACCTTGAGAGCATTTGTTGCTTGAATTCTTTTTCCAGCAAATAGATGTATCCACAACATGAAATTTCATCGATAAAAGTGATAAAATATTTTTCTCCACCAAAATATGGAACATCAAAGGGTCCACAAATATTAGTGTGTATAATTTCAAGAAGTTGGCCGCTTCTTGTATCACCTTTCTTACTATGATTGGTTTCTCTTCCCTTGATGCAATCCAAACATATATTAAGATGCGTAAAATTTAGATTCAGAAGAACTAACATTTCTTTCGATATATGACTCAAACGTCTATGCCACAAGTAAGCAGAACTTTCATCTAGTGAACTACGTTTAATTCCAACATTATGTTAAGGGATTCAGAAAAACCAATATCGAGTTTCAATTTATATAAACCATCACTAAGAATACCAGAACCATAAAAAAACATTCTTATATAAATTAAAACATCTATTTCCAAACTTTAAATCAGATCCAGAAACATCAAGTCTTGAAAGAGAAATCAAATTCCTAGAAATTGAAGGTACATACAGAGTTTGTAATAGATCAAGGTGATGTCCAGTATCCATGATCAAATGATAAGTCCCTATACCTTCAATTGGATCCTTCACACGATTTTCTATGAAAAAGAAATCTTTATTTGGATTTGTAGTTTGAATCATAAGAAATCCCTACAATGTAGTAGATACATGAGCAGTTGCACCAGAATCAAGCCACCAAGTATTATTAGGAACTACTAAATTTGACTCGAAACATAAAAAAACACTAATTTTACCTTTTTTTTAGGACAAAGTTTTACATTTCAGGCTTTCTTTCTGATAGTGTCTTTCCTTGTTACAAAAATGACCCGTATCTACCTTGTGTTCTTTCTTAGCATCCTGTTAAGCTTTAGCAGGCGCTTGACTCCTTTTGTGTAAGCATACTAGACAATTCACTAACATCCCACTTATACTTAATAGTGTTATAATTAATTTGAAAAGGTCCATACTCAGGAGGCAACGAGTTCAGAATAAACTGAACCAAGAAGTAGTCATCCACTTTCATCCCCAAGGTCTGAAGTCTTGTTTCAATGTTAGTGATCTTGATGATATAATTTTGCATACTACATGACTCATCAAACTTCATGGTCGTGATTTAAACCTTTAATGTACTGACGCGAGACTTATCTGCATCACAAAACATTCTTCCACCAACTTTAGGTATTCCCTGGAACTTTGTGTTTGCAGAATAGTACTCTTAATGTTGGTGGAAATAGTCATTCGCATAAACATAAGGCTCAGCCTGTTAGAACATTCTCATGCTTTATGGAAATACATCTCATCCACATTGCTCGTGTCATCAATGGCATCGAATTTATCATTCAACCGAGCCAAGTCAAGATCCAGTACAACTAAGTGGAACTAGACTTGTTCATGTCATTCAGAGAAGTTTAATCCATTGAATACAGTAACAGATGAAGCATGTGAATGAAGAGGAATAACTTCAAAATAGATAATACATGCTCACAAATCAATATGGATTTAGTAAAACAATTAAAGCATATCGCAATTCTCCGTTGGTTAAATACTATGACACACTATCATAATTTAAATGTCATTTAGTCGTTAATAGGTAATAAATATTTTTTAACCAAATATATATGATATCTTTGGACTGATATTATATGTTTGACTAAAGGATACTAATTTACCTCATCGTATTCACTATTTATAGAACAATTAATCCACCTTTGGATAAATCCTTAAGTTCTAGCAATAGTGAAAATTATTTTATCCACTAACTTTAAATTATAGGCATTTCATTAATTTCATGAATAAACTATAATTTTATGTATGCATATTTTCATAAACAAACTAGTTTGCAACGTTGGTGACTAACAAACTATATGTAACGACCCGAATGGTCGTTTTGAGTGTCACGACCCAAAATCCCAACACATGTCGTGATGGCGCCCAACACCGGGGTCAGGCAAGCCAACAAATGTTTACTAGTGAAATTATCCTTATTTGACAAACCATCCCCACCCTTATCAAATTTTAAGCTTAAAACATTTGGGTAAAAGCGGGTAAATTAACCAACTTAAGTAAATGTAGCCACAAGGATCATGAACTAATATATACAGTCCCAAAAATATAGAGTCTACTATGTGTGTGCCAGGAACTAGTGTCACAAGTCTATAGGCGAACTAGCAGAATATACAAAAGATGATATAAATTGTTCTACTGTCTGAAAGAAGTAGACAGAAATAAACAAAGATAACTCCATAGTGCTGCTAAGAATCGCCAAGGGAAACAACTCGCCGTTGAGTCAGGTCCAGATATACTCCCAGGGTCAAGCTCCGATCGGATAACCAGATGCACCAGCCTCAAAACCTGTACTATTAAGTACGTAAGTGTAGTATGAGTACATAAACTGATATGTACCCAGTGAGTATCTTGCCTAACCTCGAAGAAGTAGTGACGAGAGGTCGACATGATACTTACTAGGGTCAGACAATGTGGAATAAGTACATGCTAACCAGTAATAGCAGTAATGAACAGTAATAAGAAAATGTGCATCAAACAACTATCTCTAGTACCCTCACGCCATCCCTTTCCATGTGATACGTATTTAACCTTCTTTCTTTCATGAAATCAACAGTTACAATTACAAGGCTTCTCATAAATTACCAAACATATAACAAGCTATGAACGTACGACCTTTACGACGAAAAAAGTAAATGTGCACTACCGAGGGTCGAACGGCCCGAACCATAGATGCATCTATCTGCCCCGCTCGCGAATCGAACATGAGACACGGTTAATATAATACTACGACCACCCCCGCTCGCGAATCATTCATGAGACTCGGGTTAATATAATACTAGGACTATCCCCCTCGCGAATCATCCATGCGACTCGGGTTCCCATATAAATTCATAATTAGAAAGAGATTCCAGATAATTTAGAAGGGAACATACTAATAGGGTGAGAATTCAGTAATGTCAACTTCAAGAATAACCCCTTAGGCCTTCACATGTGAGATTAAAGGATATTGGACTACTTAATCCATATGCAAGATCACAGATACAACACATAAAGCATGCTTGTGAGTCCTAAACTACCTGACAAGGCATAATAGTAGCTACGCACGGAATCTCGTCACTTCGTGCGTGCGCAACCCCCGCAAATAAGGACAAACCACCATTTATAATCACCTATGGGGACAATTCCCTCTTACAAGGTTAGAAAGGAGACTCACCTCGCGTCGAACCTACTCCCCGGGTCAAGAATGCACCCGAAACTCCGAACTCGTCACCCAAGGACTCAAAACTACTCAAAGCATGGAATTCTCCTACTATTTAGTCAAATTCATCACTCTTGAAGAAATCCCAAAATCAAACCCCGGGCCCGCATACTTGGATTCTGAATATTCACGAAGGAACCACTCACCCATAACCTAAGGATTGTTAGTACATGATTTTTACTTGATTTCATAGCTAATTAACGGGTAATTCTCTAAAATCTCGAAAGCCCTAGGTTACTACCCAATTCTTGATTTTTCCTTATTAAGAAGGTTAAATTAACTAAGAGTTCATGAATTAAACTAACTTTGGGGTAGAATTTACTTACCTCTCAGTGGTTGGGTCGTGGAGCCCTTTTCCCAAGCTCTCAAAGTGTTTAATGGAGGAAGGAGTGAAGAAAACAATGAAGAATCTCGTATTTAAGAAACACACTGTCTGACAGTGGTTCCGCACCTGCGGCTCAAGGACCGCACCTGCGAGCAAGGCGCGCACCTACGGAAATGGACGAGGAATCCTGGGCCCGCACCTGCGGATAGGAGACCGCACTCGCGGCTCCACTCCTGCGGAACTTTATCCGCACCTGCGAGAGTGGGCTGCACACTGGGGGTCGCACCTGCGAGCCTGGGACCGCAGGAGCGGTCCTGCACCTGCGACTGGGCAACCGCACCTACAGTCACACCAGAACAAGTGCACCAGCAGCTATTTCAGCTGGTCTCTGGCCTCGTGTGGTGTCCGAGAAGCACCTGGGCCCACCCGAGCCCTTGCCCAAATATACCAATAAGTCCCAAATCATAATACGGACTCGCTCGAGCCTTCGGAACAGTCAAAACAACGCTAAAACTCAAAATCACATCCCAAAACCCCTAGAATCACAACTTAAGAACTTCAAGTTCTTGAATTCGATAACAATGCGCCGAACCGACCTATACTACTCAGAATGACACCAAATTCTGCAGGCAAGTCATAAATGACATAACGGAACTGTTCGCGATCTCAGAATCTTGTTCGGACCTCGATAACACAAAAAAAATGTCCCAAACCACAAATAGGAACCTAAGGAACTCTTATTTTAATATTGGGCGCCGAAACGCTCCCGGGTCATTAGAAACCCATTCCGAACATACGCCCAAATCCGAAATCATCATACGAAGCTACCGGAATCGTCGAAACTCGATTTCGAGGTTGTTTACCCAAAATGTTGACCGAAGTCAAACTTGGACTTAAAGGTCAACCTTAAGGAACCAAGTGTTCCTATAGCACTCTAAAACCTTTCAAATCCCGAACCACCAGCCCCCGCAAGTCATAATCACAATAAGCCTCTATGGGAAGTTTCATTTAGGGGAACGGGGTCCGACAACGCGTCCTCGAACGGGTCTAGAATCATACCTGATGTGCTGAATAAGTGCGGATATCGGCTCCACATGCCCTCCTCGGATTCCCAGTTGCCTCCTCAACTGGCTGGCCCTTCCACTAGACCTTTACGGCAGAAACTCTCTTGGACCTCAACTGGTGCTCCTGTCTATCAATAATAGCAACTGGCTCCTCCTCGTACCATAACCTCTCATCCAACTGAATAGTGTTGAAATCAACCATGTGAGAGAAGTCGGCGTGGTACATCCGGAGCATGGATACATGAAAAACTGGATGAACTCCTGATAAACTGGGAGGTAAGGCCAACTCATAAGCAACCTCCCCAACTCGTCTCAACACCTCGAAGGGACCTATAAACCTCGATCTTAGCTTGCCCTTCTTCCCAAACCTCATAATACCTTTCATCAGCGAGACTTTCAACAGGACCTTTATCTCCCTCCATAAATGATACATCACGCGCCCTCTGATCCGCGTAACTTTTATGTCTGGACTGTGCTGTGCGGAGCCTCTCTTGGATCAACTTCACTTTCTCCAAAGCATCCCTCACTAGGTCGGTGCCATATAACTTAGCCTCGCCAGGCTCAAACCACCCGATAGGGGAACAACATCGCTGACTATACAAAACCTCAAATGGTGCCATATCAATGCTGGACTGATAACTATTATTGTAAGCAAACTCGGCCAAAGTCAAGAACTGGTCCCACTGACCTCCGAAGTCAATCACACATGCTCTGAGCATGTCCTCCAATATCTGAATTGTACGCTCCGGCGGACCATCGGTCTGAGGGTGAAATATTGTGCTGAGGTCTATCTGGGTACCCATCTCACTATGCAATGCTCTCCAGAAGTGCAAGATGAACTGAGGACCTCGATCTGATATAATGGACATCGGCACACCATGCAACCGGACTATCTCCCGAATGTAGACATGTACCAACCTCTCAGAATTATATGTAGTAGCCACTGGAATGAAATGCGCCGATTTGGTTAATCTATCCACAATGACCCAAACCGCGTCAACCTTCCGCAAAGTCTGAGGCAACCCAACCACGAAGTCCATAGTGATGCGCTCCCATTTCCACTCAGGAATGGGCATCTGTTGAAGTAGGCCTCCTGGCCTCTGGTGTTCATACTTCACCTGCTGAAAAATAAGACACCTAATCACATACTCCATGATGTCCCTCTTCATCCACCACCACCAGTGATGCTGCTTCAAATCACGATACATCTTCGTAACACCAGGATGAACAGAATACCTAGAACTATGTGCCTCCTCTAGAATCCTCTCCCTCAGGCCATCAACATTAGGAACACATAAGCGGCCCTGAAGTCTCAGAACACCATCCTCGCCAATAGTAACCTCCTTGACCCTAACCTGAACCACTGTCTCCTGTAGCTCTGCCAAACACGGATCATCATACTGTCGAGCCTTAATCTCCCCAAATAACGAAGACTGAGCAACCACATGTGCTAGAACTAGACGAGGCTCTGAAAAGGTCTAATCTCACCAGGCGATTAGCCAAGGACTAAATGTCCAAGGCTAGAGGTCTCTCCTCTGCTGCAATATAAGCCAATCTACCCATACTCTCCGCCTTCCTGCTCAAAGCATCCAGATGGTATAAAATGGTGATATCATAATACTTCAACAACTCGAGCCATCTGAGCTGCCTCAAATTAAGATCTCTCTGCTTGAATAAGTGTTGCAAGCTGCGGTGGTTTGTATAAACATCACAAGACACTCCATACAAGTAGTTCCTCCAAATCTTAAGAGCATGAACAATCGCCGCCAACTCCAAATCGTGCACATGATAATTCTTCTCAAGAAACTTCAGTTGGCGTGAAGCATAAGAAATAACTCTCCCTTCCTGCATCAACACACACCCCTAGCCAACGCGCGAAGCGTCGTAATATACTGTGTACATCCCAGAACCGGAAAGCAATACTAGAACTGGTGCTGAGGTCAATGTTGTCTTGAGCTTCTGAAAGCTTGCCTCACACTCGTCGGGCCATCTGAGTGGGGCATTCTTCTGAGTCAATCTAGTCAATAAAGCTGCAATAGAAGAGAACCCCTCCACAAATCAGTGATAATAGCCTGCTAGGCCCAAAAAGCTCCTGATCTCGGTAGCTGAAGTAGGATACGGCCAACTTTGACCTGCCTCAATCTTCTGAGGATCAACCTTGATACCATCTCCGGATACCACATGCCCCAATAATGCCACGGAATCCAACCAGAATTCACACTTGGAGAACTTAGCATATAGCTTTTGCTCGCGCAAGGTCTGGAGCACAACCCTCAAACGTTGCTCGTGCTCACCCAGGCTACGTGAGTAAATCAAGATGTCATCACTAAAGACAATAACAAAGGAATCAATATACGACCTGAACACCCTATTCATCAAGTCCATGAAAGTTGCTAGGGCATTAGTCAAGCCAAAGGACATTACCAGGAACTCATAGTGGCCATATCTCGTACAAAAAGCAGTCTTCGGAACATCTGAAGCTAGAATCTTCAACTGATGATATCTCGATCTCAAATCAATCTTAGAAAACACACGAGCACCCTACAACTGGTCAAACAAATCATCGATGCGCGGCAAAGGATACTTGTTCTTAATGGTAACCTTGTTCAACTGGCGGTAATCAATACATATCTGCATGGACCCATCTTTATTCTTCACGAATAGAACTGGAGCACCCCACGATGATACACTCGGTCTGATGAACCCCTTAGCTAACAACTCCTCAAGCTGCTCCTCCAACTCCTTCGAAGCCATTCGGTACGGAGGAATAAATATAGGTTGGGTTCCTGGAGCTAAATCAGTGCAGAAATCAATATCACGATCCAGAGGCATGCCTAAAAGGTCCGAAGGAAATACATCAGCAAACTCTCGAACAACTGGCACTGAATCAATCGTCGGAGACTCGGCGGTGGCATCACGCACATATGCGAGGTAGGCCAGAAAACCCTTCTCGATCATATGTCGAGCCTTCAGGAATGAAATAACCCGGCTAGCTGCACTAACTGAGGAACCTCTCCACTCCAGCCTAGGCGACTCTAGCATGGCTAAAGTAACTGACTTGGCATGGAAATCTAGCACGACATGATAGGGAGATAGCCAATCCATGCCTAAAATAATCTCGAAATCAACCATGTCGAGCAATAAGAGATCTGCTCGAGTCTCGAACCCGTAGAATGTGACCATACAGGACCCATAAACCTGGTCTACCACCACAGAATCACCCACAGGAGTGGACACACATATAGGAGAACCCAAGGACTCACGAGGGACATCTAGAAAATGAGCAAATAAGATCGAAACATAGGAATAAGTGGATCCTGGATCAAATAACATTGATGCCTCTCTACCACATACTATAATAATACATGTGATCACAGTGTCTGAGGCCACTACATCTCATCTGGCCGAAATAGCATAGGATCTAGCTGGAGCACCGGAAGACTGAGCCTCGCCAGAATGAACAGGAGCTGGCTGACCTCCCCCTGACTGGCCTCCACCTCTAGGATGACCCATGCCGACCTGTCCCCCACCTCTAGGTGGATTGACTGCTGGTGCTGGACTCATAGGCTAGTAACCCTGTTGTACTTCCTTGCCCCGAAACCTGGGACAAGTCCTCCTGATATGGCCGAGATCCCCGCACTCGTAACATCTCACTGAAGGCACGACATGCTGCCCTGAAGAATAACCCTGGATAACTGGGGGACGGTGAGAACCCTCTGGCATATCACTGAAGTAAGGCCTCACTGGAGCACCACAAGAAGGTGGTGGTGGGGGTGCTGAATATGGGGGCTTGCTGGGCTGACCCCTACCAAACTGACCTCTGCCCCTAGCTGGGCACCTCTGAAATCCCCAGAATATCTGGCTCTCTTATCCGGTTGTACCTGCTCTTTGACCCTCGACCGATAACCCTCGATCCTACGAGAAATCTCCACTACTAGCTGATAAGGAGTCCTCATCTCCACCTCTCAGGCCATGTTGGCCCTAATGCCTGGATGCAACTTGGCTACACATCTTCGCACTCTCTCAGCATTGGTAGGTAGTATCATGAGTGCATGGCGAGACAACTCTGAAAATCTGGCCTCATAGTTTTTCACTGATAGATGTCTCTGCTCCAGCTACTCAAACTGATATCACAGCTCTTCCATCTCAGAGGGTGGGATATATCTATCTAGAAACATGTGGGTGAACTGCTCCCAAATGATAGGAGGAGAATTTGCTGCCCTGCTGAGAATATAGGACTTCCACCATCTACGAGCTCTGCCCTCTAACTGGAAAGTAGCGAAGTCCACTCCATTGGACTCTAGTATCCTCATGTTGTGCAGTCTTTCCCTGCACCTAACAATGAAATCCTGGGCATTCTCGCCTCGCTCACCCCTGAAAACTCGAGGATGCAATCGAATCCATCTGTCCAATAACTTCTGCAGATCGTCGTCCGCAGTTGGTCTGGGCTCATATGCTCCTGCTACAGGCTGGACCCCACCCACGGACAGTGTACCCGGGGTTTGATGAAGTGTTGCTGTCTGGCCTACAGCCTGGGCATTAGGGGTCTGGGCTCCCCTTCCTGCCTGAGATGTGGCAGGATCCGCTGGAAATAAACTAGCCTGGGACATAGTATCCATAAATCTCATCATACGGCCCATGACCTCCTGGAAGCCTGGCGCCGTCATGAAGTCCACTGGAGCAGGACCCGCTGGGGCACCTCCCCTTGCTCCTCTATAGTAGGATACCTTGGTGGTGCAACTAGAATAGCTCTGGGACGCCCCCGTCCCCTACCTTGGGTCGGTGCCCTCCCCCGGCCTCTACCAGATGTACGCGTCCTCACCATCTGTGAGAGAATAGAAGAATGAGATTTAGTAAACCATCAACTGCACGATAGATCATGAATAAAGAGAGGTTTCCTAACACCCTATAGCCTCCCAAAGATAAATAAGGACATCTGCGTATCGATCCGCGAGACTCTATTAGGTTTGCCCGTGACTTGTGAGACCTACGTGAACCTAGTGCTTTGATACCATGTTCTCATGACCCAAAATCCCAACACAGGTCGTGATGGCGCCCAACAACGGGGTCAGGCAAGCCAACAGTTGTTTACTAGTAAAATTATCCTTATTTGAAAAATCATCCCCACCCTTAACAAATTTTAAGCTTAGAACATTTGGGTAAAAGCGGATAAATTAACCAACTTAAGTAAATGTAGCCACAAGGATCATGAACCAATAAATACAGTCCCAAAAATATAGAGTCTATTATGTGTGTGCCAGGAACAAGTGTCACAAGTCTACAGGCGAACTAGTAGAATATACAAAAGATGATATAAATTGTTCTACTGTCTGAAAGAAGTAGACAGAAATAAACAAAGATAACTCCATAGTGCTGCTGAGAATCGCCAAGGGAAACAACTCACCGTGGAGTCAAGCTCAGAATATACCCCCAGGGTCAAGCTCCGGTAGGATAACCAGATGCACCAGCCTTAAAACCTGTACAATTAAGTACAGAAGCGTAGTATGAGTACATAAACAGATATGTACCCAGTGAGTATCCCGCCTAACCTCGAAGAAGTAGTGACGAGAGGTTGACGTAATACTTACTAGGGTCAGACAATGTGGAATAAGTACAGGCTAACCAGTAATAGCAGTAATGAACAGTAATAAGAAAATGTGCATCAAACAACAATCTTTAGTACCCTCACGCCATTCCTTTCTATGTCATACAAGCTATTTAAACTTTTTTCTTTCATGAAATCAACAGTTACAATTACAAGGCTTCTCATAAATTACAAAACATATAACATGCTATGAACGTACGACCTTTACGACGAGAAAAGTAAATGTGCACTGCCGAGGGTCGAACGGCCCGAACCATAGATGCATCTATCTGCCCCGCTCGAAAATCGAACATGCGACACGGTTAATATAATACTAAGATCACCCCCTACCCGCGAATCATTCATGCGACTAGGGTTCCCATATAAATTCATAATTAGCAGGAGATTCCAGATAATTTAGCAGGGAACATACTAATAGGGTGAGAATTCAGTAATGTCAACTTCAAGCATAACCCCTAGGCCTTCACATGTGAGATTCGAGGATATTAGATTACTTAATCCATATGCAAGATCACAAATACAACACATAAAGCATGATTGTGAGTCCTAAACTACCTGACAAAGCATAATAGTAGCTACGCACGGACTCTCGTCACTTTGTGCGTGCACAGCCCTCGCAAATAAGGACAAACCACCATTTATAATCACCTATGGGGACAATTCCCTCTTATAAGGTTAGAAAGGAGACTCACCTCGCGTCGAACCTACTCCCCGAGTCAAGAATGCGCCTGAAACTTCGAACTCATCACCCAAGGACTCGAAACTAATCAAACGTTACATAAATATATATCAAATTATACTCAAAGCATGGAATTCTCCCACCATTTAGTCAAATTCATCATTCTTGAAGAAATCCCAAAATCTAACCCCGGGCCCGCATGCTCGGATTCCGAAAATTCACGAAGGAACCACTCACCCATAACTTAAGGATCGTTAGTACATGATATTTACTTGATTTTATAGCTAATTGACGGGTAATTCTCTAAATTTCCGAAAGCCCTAGGTTACTACCCAATTCGTGATTTTTGCTTATTAAGAAGGTTAACTTAACTAAGAGTTCATGAATTAAACTAACTTTGGGGTAGAATTTACTTACCTCTCAGTGGTTGGGTCGTGGAGCCCTTTTCCCAAGCTCTCAAAGTGTTTAATGGAGGAAGGAGTGAAGAAAACAAGGAAGAATCCCATATATAAGAAACACACTGCCTGACAGTGGTTCTGCACCTCAAGCTCAAGGACCGCATCTGCGGTCTCGCACCTGCAAGCAAAGACGCGCACCTACGGAAATGGACGAGGAAGCCTGGGCCCGCACCTGCGGAAAGGAGACCCACCCGCGGCTCCGCTCCTGCGGAACTTTCTCCGCACCTGTGAGAAATGGGCTGCCCGTTGGGGGTCACACCTACGAGGATGGCACCACAGGAGCGGTCCCGCACCTGCGACTAGGCAACCGCACCTGCGGTCACACCAGAACAGGTGCACCAGCAACTATTTCAGCTGGTCTCTGACCTCGTGTGGTGTCCATAAGGTACCTGAACCCACCCGAGCCCCTGTCCAAATATACCAACAAGTCCCAAATCATAATACGGACTCGCTCGAGCCTTCGGAACACTAAAAACAACGCTAAAACTCAAAATCACATCGCAAAACCCCTAGAATCACAATTTAAGAACTTCAAGTTCTTGAATTCGATAACCATGCGCCGAACCGACCTATACTACTCGGAATGATACCAAATTTTGCAAGAAAGTCATAAATGACATAATGAAATCTTTCCCAGTCTCGGAATTCCATTCGAACATCGATAACACAAAAACACATCCCAAACCACAAATAGGAACCTAAGGAACTTTTATTTCAATATTGGGCGTCGAAACGCTCCCGGGTCATCAGAAACCCATTCTGAACATACGCCCAGATCTGAAATCATCATACAAAGCTACCGGAATCGTCAAAACTCGATTTCGAGGTCATTTACCCAAAATGTTGACCGAAGTCAAACTTGGCCTTAAAGGCCAACCTTAAGGAACCAAGTGTTCTTTAGCACTCTAAACACTTCCGAATCCCGAACCACCAGTCCCCGCAAGTCATAAATCACATTAAGCTGCTATGGGAAGTTTCATTTAGGGGAATGGGGTCCGACAATGCAAAACGACCGGTCGGGTCGTTACATTGAGCATTAGCACTTTTCTGTCACGACCCAAATTCTCAACCCTCGGGATCGTGATGGCGCCTAACACCATACTTGCTAGGCAAGCCAATGTTAGAATTTAGCTAACCGTATTATTTTATAAATTTATTTAAACATAAGTAAACAGATTAAAAATGAATGCAAAATCTATTACTATTCAACAAATGATATCAATAATAATTATGTAACGAAATGAAACCACGAAACTGATGCTAATATTGAACTACCCAGGGTCTGGTGTCACAATAAATGAACTACTAAGAAAACTACAAGTATTTAGCTGAAAGAAATATATCTCTGATTTGAATGAATTAAAACAGCAATCTGATTAATAAAGGGAAGACTCCAAGAATCTGCGGACGCCAGCAGATCTACCTCATGTCTCCGTGTGAATTCTCAACTACTACTCACAGAATCAGCTCTGACCGGTACCTGGATCTGCACAAGAAGTGCAGAGTGCAGTATCAGTACAACCGACCCCATGTACTGGAAAGTGTCGAGCCTAACATCGACGAAATAGTGACGAGTGTACAACGGGGCATTTATAACATAACCTGGATATAATGTATGATAAAGCAAGAAGGAATACTAACAAATTAAACAGTACTTGTAACAATTAATAAAACAACTCGGTTAACGATTTTAGATCTCATCTATAACCAATCCTCACGAAAATTCCCAGGTTTCAATTTAAAATAGCGGTAAAAGCATAGTATGGGAACAATAGAATAAAACAGTAAGTTTTCCAGTTGTTATCATATAATCAGTAAAACATGAATATCCTCCCTTATTGCTCCTTGTTGCGGCGCGCAACCCGCTCCCACCTGTCCACCCTTATTGCTCCTCCCTATATATATCCCTCTTATTTCTCCTGTTGCAGCGTGCAACCCGATCCCACATGTCCTCCCTTATTACTTTTCGTTGCAGCCTGCAACCCGCTCCCACCAAACAATCACATCTCTTTATTTATAAAAATATTTCACGATTTAAGTCAAAGCCTTTCCCAACATTTATGTCTCAACAATTGTAAGCAGAAAGTTGCACTATTCACGAACTTCATCAATTATCATTTAACAATGAAACCAACCGGAGTGAATCGTAAAGCATTGTAAACCAACTTTACCCTTTTTTTATATCATAATGAAGCCAAGGGAACAACCAACACTTCCAAAATACTTGAAACAATACTTAACAACAAGTTGACGAAAACAAGTAGACATGGGGGCATCAATGATCATAAAACAATTAAACCAGGGATCAAATAAATTGGAAACGGGGAAGGGATCAAGTTCAACAGATAATTTGGTGGTGCATAGATACTCGTCACTTCACCTATACACCACTCACATGCATTTCCTCATAGTATTTAAGTTGGGGATTCCTATTCCCTCAAGTCAAGGTTAAACCAAACACTTACCTCGATCTCACAAGCAATTCACTGCTCAAGCACAACTTTTCCTTTAGAATTTGCCTCTAAACCGCTCGAATATAATAAAAATTGCTTCAATATCATTAATTATTTCTAAAGGCATTAACTTTAATGAAAAATCATGGTTTTCCTATGTTTTCCTATCTTATGATGAAAATCGGCCCCGGGCCCGCTTGGTCTAAACTCGAGGTTCGGACCAAAACCCGTTTACCCATTCTCCCCCGAGCCCGGATATATAATTGGTGGTTTTAGAATCCGACCTCAATTCGAGGTCTAAATTCCCAAATTTTGAAATTCCTAAGTTCTACCCAAAAATCCTAATTTTGACCATGAAAACTCTGGATTCTATGATGAAATCTTGTAAAACGTTGTTAAGGATTAAAAGGAATTAGTTAGAGATCACTTACCAATCATTTGGAGAAGTTTGGGTCTTTGGAAAATCGCCTATGGAGGTTTAGGGTTTGAGAGAATTGAAAAATGGGTACAAACCCCGTCTAAAATCTCACTTAACAGGTTGCAGTTATCGCAATTGCGATCAGGGGTTCGCAATTGCGATCAGGGGTTCGCAATTGCGAACCCTTTGAATTTACTACTGCCTTCGCATTTGCGACACATATGTCGCATTTGCGACACATATGTCGCATTTGCGACTTCTGGGGCCTTCACAATTCCAGCCAAAGTTTCGCATTTGCGAGGTTGGCCTTCCTTCGCATTTGCGACAATATTGTCGCATTTCTTAGGCCGACAGACTTCGCATTCGCGAAGCCTGGTCTCGCATTTGCGAGATCAGAGGCCTGTGCAAACACCAGATGCATAGCTGTGTTTATTAAGTCTAAATCACTCCGTGGCCTATCCAAAACTCACCCGAGCCCTCGGGGCTCCATACCAAACATGCATGCAAGTCTAAAATCATCATACAGACTTGCTCGTGCGATGATATCATCAAAATAACATCAAAAATACGAATTTAACCTCAAAACTCATAATTTTCTCAAGAACACTTCAATTTCACTATTTCTCAACCGGACGTCCGAATCACGTCAAATCAACTCTGATTCTCACCAAATTTCACAGATAGAACTTAAATATCATAACAAACTTGTACCGGGCTCCGGAACCAAAATATGGGCCCGATACCAACGAGTTCAAATATTAATTCATTTCTTTATTTTCTTTAAAAACCAGCACAACAATTTTCTTCAAAAATTATTTTCTAAAGCTAGGGACCTCGGAATTCAATTTCGGGCGTATGCCCAAGTCCCATATTTTACTGCGGACCTCCTGAGATTGTCCGAACACAGATCCAGGTTTGTTTAATAAGAATGTTAACCAAAGGCAACTAACACCAAATTTTAATTCTAAAATTATTATTTCTCATATTTTCACATAAAAGCTTTTTGATTTCACGCCTGGACTGCGCACACAAATTGAGGTAACTAAGATTTATATTTTTAAGGCTAATTAGCCTGGAATTGAGTATTAATATGTAAGATGACCCTTTGGGTCATCACAATCTCCACCTCTAAAACAAACGTTCATCCTCGAACGGACATAGAAAATTAGCTGAACTGACAAACAGGTGGGGATATCTACTCTGCATGTATGACTCGGACTCCCAAGTAGCTGCCTCGACGGGCTGACCTTTCCACTGCACCCGAACTGAAGGATAACTCTTTGACCGCAACTGACAAACCTGCCGGTCTAAAATGGCTACCGACTCCTCCTCATAAGTCAAATATTTGTGCAATTGGACAGAACTGAAATCTAACACGTAGGACGAGCCACCATGATATTTTTGGAGCATAGTTACATGAAATAACGGATGAACTGAGGATAACCGTGGAGGCAACGCAAGTCTATAAGCTACCTCCCCCACTCTATCAAGAATCTCAAATGGCTTGATATACCTAGAGCGCAACTTCCCCTTCTTCCCAAACCTCATAACACCCTCCATGGGTGATACCCGAAGTAATACCCTTTCTCCAACCATGAATGCCACATCATGAACCTTACGGTCGGCATAACTCTTTTTCCTAGATTGAGCTGCACGATGTCGATACTGTATAACCTTGGCCTTATCTAAGGCCTCTTGCACTAAGTTTGTACCCAGTAACCGAGCCTCTCCCCGCTCGAACCATCCAACTGGTGATCTACATCCTCTACCATATAATGCCTCAATGGGAGCCATCTGAATGCTCGACTGGTAGCTATTATTGTAGGAAAACTCCGCTAACGGCAAAAACTGATCCCAAAAACCTCCAAAATCAATAACACAAGCACGGAGAATATCCTCCAAGATCTGAATAGTGCGCTCGGACTGCCGTTCCATCTGAGGATGGAATGCTTTGCTCAACTCAACCCATGTACCCAACTCACGCTGAACTGCCTCCAAAAGTGCAAAGTAAACTACGTACCTCGATCAAAAATAATAGACAGGGGCACACCGTGAAGGTGAATAATCTCTCGAATATATATCTCTGCCAACCGCTCCGAAGTATAAGTACTTTCCACTGGAATGAAATGTGCTGATTTAGTCAGCCTATCCACAATAACCCAGACGGCGTCGAACTTCCTCTGAGTCCGTGGGAGTCCAACAACGAAGTCCATAGTGATACGCTCCCACTTCCACTCAGGAATCTTTATCTGCTGAACCAAACCACCTGTCTTTGATGCTCATACTTTACCTGTTGACAATTTAAGTAACGAGCCACATAAGCAACAATGTCCTTCTTCATCTTTCGCCACCAATAATGCTGTCGTAGTTCCTGGTACATCTTGGCAACGCTCTGGTGAATAGAATACTTAGAATTGTGAACCTCCTCAAGGATCAACTCACGAAGCCCATCAACATTAGGCACACACGCTCGACCCTGCATCCTCGAAACACTGCCATCTCCAACTGTAACCTTCCTGGAACCACCGTGTCGAACTATGTCCCTAAGGACCATCAAATGCGGGCCATCATCCTGTCGATCTCTAATACGCTCAAATAAGGAAGACCGAACGACTGTACAAGCTAAAACACGACTGGGCGAAATATCCAACCTCACGAACTGATTAACCAAAGTCTAAATGTCCAAATCTAACGGTCTCTCACCGACTGGAATAAATGCAAGGTTGCGCATACTCACTGCCTTCCTACTCAATGCATCGGCCACCACATTGGCCTTCCCCGGATGATACAATTTAGTGATGTCATAATCTTTCAATAACTCTAACCATCTCCTCTGTCTCAAATTAAGATCCTTTTGCTTGAACAAGTACTAGAGGCTGCGATGATCCGCGTAAACCTCACACGGCACACCATAAAGATAGTGCCTCCATATTTTCAATGTACGAATAGTGGATGCCAACTCTAAGTCATGGACAGGATAATTCTTCTCATGGACTTTCAACTACCAAGACAAATATGCAATCACCCTGCCCTCCTGCATCAACACCGCTCCAAGCCCAACACGGGAAGCATCACAATATACCGTGAAGGATCCTGAACCTGATGGTAACACAAACACCGGTGCTGAAGTCAAGGTTGTCTTGAGCTTTTGAAAGCTCACCTCACACTCGTCCAACATTTGAATGGGGCACCTTTCTGAGTCAATTTATTCATTTGGGCTGCTATGGATGAGAACCCCTCCACAAAACGACGGTAGTAACCTGCCAAACCAAGAAGCTCCTGATTTCCGTGGCTGAAGTGGGTCTAAGCCAGTTCTTGACTACCTCAATATTTTTAGGATCTACCTGAATACCCTCTGCTGATATGATGTGACCCAAGAAAACTATTGAATCCAACCAGAACTCACGCTTTGAAAATTTTTCATACAACTGATTATCCCTCAAGGTCTGGAGTGCTACCCGGAGGTGCTTCTCATGTTCCTCCCGGCTGCGGGAGTATATTAGAATATCATCAATTAACACTATTACGAAGGAATCCAGGTGAGTCTTGAAAACATGATTCATCAAGTCCATAAAGGCTGCCGGGGCATTACTCAAACCAAAAGACATCACTAGAAATTCATAGTGCCCCATACCTTGTCCGAAAGGCTGTCTTAGGGACATCGGACGCCCTAATCTTCAACTGATGGTAGCCCGATCTCAGATCAATTTTTGAAAACACCCTGGCACCCTGAAGCTGATCAAATAAATCATCAATTCTCGGCAATGGATATTTATTCTTGATGGTGACTCTATTCAACTACCGGTAATCTATACACATTCTTATTGATCCATCCTTCTTCTTGACGAACAAAACCGGTGCACCCCGGGGCGAGACACTAGGCCTAATGAAGCCCCTATCAAGCAAGTCATGCAACTGTTCTTTCAATTCTTTCAACTCTAGTGGGGCCATCCGGTATGGAGGAATAGAAATGGGCTGAGTGCTAGAAGCCACATCAATAAAAAAAATCAATATCCCTGTCGGGTGGCATCCCCGACACGTCCGCCAAAAACACCTCGGGAAACTCACGAACAATAGGTACTGAATCTATCGAAGAAACTTAGCATTAGAATTATGAATATGAGCCAAATAAACCAAACATCCCTTCTCAACCATGCGATGAGCCTTGGAATAAGTAATCACTCTGCTCGGAGGATGACCAGGAGTCCCTTTCCATTCTAATCGAGGCAACTCTGGCAAAGCTAACATAATTGTCTTGGCGTGATAGTACAAGATGGCATAATAAGGTGATAGACAATCCATGCCGAATATGACGTCAAAATCGACCATGTCAAGAAGAAAAAGGTCTACACTAGTTTCAAGACCCTCAATAACGATTACACACAAACAATACACACGATCTACAATAATAGCATCCCACAGGGGCGTAGATACATAAATAGGGACACTCAAGGAATCCTGGGGCACAACCAAGCATGAAGAAAAATAAGATGATACATAAGAATAAGTAGATCCCGGAATAAACAGAAATGAAGCATCTCTATTGCAAACAAAAGTGGTACATGTGATAACAACATCGGAGGACTTCACCTCGGATCTAGCCAAAAATACATAAAATTGGGGCGGGCCCCATCACCTTGAACCATGCCTTTGGGACGACCTCTAATAGGTGGATTTCCATCTCTAGCAGGCTGGCCTTAACCTCTAACATTTTGACCTCTACCTCTAACTACCTGACCTTTACCCCTGGCTGGCTGGGCAGGTGGTGTTGCAGATGGTGTCGGAACTATAGCACGAGAACTCTTATCCTGAGGTTGATTTCCCAAAAATCTCAAACAAGCTCTCCGAATGTGCCTGAACTCACCACACTCATAACACCCATCCTGATACTGAGGCTGACCTTGAAGAGTCGGCTGACCATGATAATAACTCTAAAGAGGAGGTACTCTGATAGGGGCTGGCTGATCAGAATAAGGCAAGTAAGAGCCACGACCACCTAAGGCACCATGGGATGTCTGAAGTGCTGACTGTAATGTCCTGGAAGAATGACCTCTACCCTGAGTATCATTGCCTCCGGAAGAGGCACCGCTGAATCTACCGGAATGGCAAGGTCTCTTGTCCGAACCCTGAACTCCCAATCCAAGAACCATCTCAACTCTCCTGGCAACATTGGCCGTATCCTGAAATGAAATCTCGCTCCCTGTCTCCTTAGCCATCTGCAATCTGATTGGCTAAGAAAGGCCCTCAATAAATCTCCTAACCCTTTCTCTCTCTGTGGGAGACAAAAGAATAGCATGTCTAGCCAAATCCACAAAGTGATTCTCATACTGGGTGATAATTATGCTTCCCTGCTAAAGTCGCTCAAAATGACGGCGGCACTCTTCTATAGTAGTGATGGGAAGAAACTTCTCCAAAAAGAGATGTGAAAATTGATTCCAAGTCAGAGAAAGTGACCCAGCTGGTCTAGTCAACAAATAATCCCTCCACCATTTCTTGGCGGAACCAGTCATCTGAAAAGTGGCGAAGTCGACCCCATTGGTCTCCAAAATACCAATGTTCCGAAGAACCTCATTACAACTATCAAGATATTTTGGAGGATCCTCTGAAGTAGCACCACTGAAATGAACAGGGAAAATCTTGATAAACCTGTCAAGTCTCCACAAAGCATCGGAGAACATAGCTGCTCCATCAACAAGCAGTGCTGAAGTGACTTGCTGAACTACCCCAGTTGGATTGGTTGTTTGGGTCTGAATCTGTGGAGTAGTCTGATCAGGAGTGTGGGTAGCAGGAGTCTAGACCCCTATTCTAGCCTGAGATACAGTTGCTGCTACGGGGAGTGCGCCAGTCTGGGCTACACCCTCCATAAGGCCCACTAATCGGACCAAATCATCCTGAAGCACTGGGGTAGCAATAAACCCCTCTGGGACCTGAGCTGGTCCCGCTGGAACAGTCTGAGCTGGACCCCCCTCATCAATCTCTATCTGGGGCACCACAACTGGGGCTGCTGTCTGAGAAACGGGTGAGTCCTACCCTTGCCTCGGCTTCTGACATGGCCTCGGCCTCTTCCCCTAGTAGGAGCTAATGTTGCTGGAGGACATGACTATTGGTCAGCGAAAGAGGAAGCACGTGTTCTCGCCATCTGCAAGAGAATAGAAGAGTTCAATCAGTATAGGAGATAACAAGAATTGCACGATAAAGTAGAAAGAAAAATTGAGTTTGTTACTAACCTTATAGCCTCTGAGAGATAAGTACCGACGTCCCCATACCGATCCTTCGGACTCTATTAAGCTTGTTCGTGAATTGTGAGACCTAGGAAACCTAGAGCTCTGATACCAACTTGTCACGACCCAAATTCCCAACCCTCGGGATCGTGATGGCGCCTGACACCATACTTGCTACACAAGCCAATGTTAGGATTTAGCTAACCGTATTCTTTTAAAAAATTATTTAAACATAAGTAAATAGTTTAAAAATGAATGCGGAATCTATTACTATTCAACAAATGATATCAATAATAATAAAGTAACAAAATGAAACCACGAAACTGATGTTAATATTGAACTTCCTAGGGTCTGGTGTCACAATTCACGAACTACTAAGAAAACTACAAGTATTTGGCTGAAATAAATATATCTCTGATTTGAATGAATTAAAATAGCAATCTAATTAATAAAGGGAAGACTCCAGGAATCTGCGGAAGCTAGCAGATCTACCCCGTGTCTCCGTGTGAACGCTCAACTACTACTCAAAGAATCAGCTCTGACTGGTACCTGGATCTGCACAAGAAGTGCAGAGTGCAGTATCAGTACAACCGACCCCATGTACTGGTAAGTGTCGAGCCTAACCTCGACGAAGTAGTGATGAGGCTATGGCAGGGAATTTATAACATAACTTGGATACAATGTATAATAATACAAGAATGAAATAATAACAAATTAAACAGAAATTGCAACAATTAATAAAACAACTCGATTAACTTTTCCAGATCTCAGCTATAACCAATCCTCACGAAAATTTCCCAAGTTTCAATTTAAAGTAACGGTATAAGCAAAGTATGGGAACAATAGAACAAACCAGTAAGTTTTCCAATCTTTATTATATAATCAGTAAAATATGAATATCCTCCCTTATTGCTTCTTGTTGCGGCGCACAACCCGCTCTCACCTATCCACCCTTATTGCTCCTCCCTATATATATCACCCTTATTTCTCCTGTTGTGGCGTGCAACCCGATCCCACTTGTCCACCCTTATTACTCCTTAATGCGGTGTGCAACCCACTCCCACCAGACAATCACATCTCTTTATTTATGAAAAGATTTCACAATTTAGGTCAAAGTCTTCACAATATTTGTGTCTCAACCATTGTAAACAGAAAGTTGTATTGTTCATAAACTTCATTAATTATCATTTCACAATGAAACCAACCGGAATATATAGTAAAACACTGTCAACCAGCTCACCCTTTTATGTATCAGAATGAAGCCAAGGGAACAACCAACACTTCCAAAATACTTGAAACAATACTTAACAACAAGTTGACGAAAACAAGTACACATGGGGGCATCAATGATCATAAAACAATTAAACCAGGGATCAAATAAATTGGAAACGGGGAAGGGATCAAGTTCAACAGATAATTTGATGGTGCATAGACACTCGTCACCTCACCTATACACCACTTACATGAAATTACATGTTGCATTTAAGTTGGGGATTCCTATACTCTCAATTCAAGGTTAAACCAAACACTTACCTCGATCTCACAAGCAATTCGCTGCTCAAGCACAACTTTTCCTTTAGAATTTGCCTCTAACCCGCTCGAATCTAATCACAATTGGTTCAATATCATTAATTATTTCTAAAGGCATTAACTTTAAAGAAAAATCATGGTTTTCCTATCAAAAGACGAAAATCGACCCCGGGCCTGCTTGGTCTAAAATTGAGGTTCGGACCAAAACCCATTTACCCATTCTCTCTCGAGCCCGGATATACAATTGGTTTTGGAATCCGACCTCAATTCGATGTCTAAATTCCCAAATTTCAAAATTCCTAAGTTCTACTCAAAAATCCCAATTTTTAACATGAAAACTCTAGATTCTATGATGAAATCTTGTAAGAAGTTGTTAAGGATTGAAAGGAATTAGTTAGAGATCACTTACCAATGATTTGGAGAAGTTTGGGACTTTGGAAAATCGCCTATGGAGGTTTAAGATTTGAAAGAATTGAAAAATGGGTAAAAATCCCGTCAAAAATCTCACTTAGTAGGCTGCAGTTATCGCAATTGCGATCAGGAATTCGCAATTGCGAACCATTTGAATTTACTGCTGCCTTTGCATTTTGCGACACATATGTCGCATTTGCGACTTCTGGGGCCTTCACAATTCCGGCCAAAGTTTTGCATTTGTGACAATACTGTCGTATTTCCCAGGCCGGAAGACTTCGCATTTGCGAAGCCTGGTCTCGCATTTGCAAGATCAGAGGCCTGTGCAAAACACCAGATGCATAGCTATGTTTATTAAGTCTAAATCACTATGGGGCCTATCCAAAACTCACCCGAGCCCTCGGGGCTCCATACCAAACATGCATGCAAGTCTAAAAATATCATACGGACTTGCTCGTGCAATCAAATCATCAAAAACTACGAATTTAACCTCAAAACTCATGATTTCTCAAGAACACTTCAATTTCACTATTTCTCAACCGGACGTCTGAATCACGTCAAATCAACTTTGATTCTCACCAAATTTCACAGATAGAACTGACATATCATAACAAACATGTATCGGATTCCGGAACCAAAATACGGTCCTGATACCAATGAGTTCAAACATTAATTCATTTCTTTATTTCCTTTTAAAACAAGCACAACAATTTTCTTCAAAAATTATTTTCTAAAGCTAGGGACATAGATCCGGGTTCGTTTACTAAATATGTTGACCAAAGTCAACTAAAACCAAATTTTAACTCTAAAATTATTATTTCTCAAATTTTCACATAAAAGATTTCCGGTTGCACGTCAGGACTACGCATGGAAATCGAGGTAACTAAGATTTATATAAGGCTAATGAGCCTGGAATGGAGTCTTAATTTATAAGATGACCCTTTGGGTCATCATATTTTCTCGAGGGCACGAGTATTTCCTCATGATGTATTATGACTTGTGTGAATCGCCGACTTTGGTTTTCAAGTTATTCAGAATCAATTTGGAAGAATGAACTTCAAGATTTAAGCTTTAAGTTGGAAGAGTTGTCCAACTTTGAGGTTTTTAGTATTTGACCTCAGATTGGAGTTTTGATGCTTCCGTTAGGTCCGGATGGTGATTTTGGACTCGCCTGTATGCCTTGATTTGCATTTGGATGTTTCTAGAAGGATTCGACACTAATTCGTCAAAGTTGAAAATTTGAAGGTTTGGAAAGTTCATATGTCTGGCCGGAAGTTGACTTTGTGGATATCGAATTTGGATTGTAATTCTGGTAATTGAAATGGCTTCGATATGTCATTTGGTACTTGTGTGCAAAATTTTGGATTCATTCCGGATTGATTTTCTACGTTTCCGCACGAGGTTTGGAAGTTTATAAGTTCAAGTTCATCAAGTTCGAATTAAGGTGCGATTTGTCGTTTCAATGTTGTTAGGTGTGATTTGAGGTCGAGTAGGTCCGTTATGTTATGGAAATTGTTGGTATGTTCGGACGGGGTTGCGAAGGGCTCGGGTGAATTTTGGACGTAGTTCGGATCATTTCAAATGGCTTTGCATTGGCTGGTTTTTCCGTTATTACCTATTACTTCTGGCATTCTTCGTGATCGCGAAGGTGTGGTCGTGATCGCGAAAGGTGTTTTGGTCGATGGAGCTATTTTTTTTTTGCGTTCGCGCTTCTGATGTCGCGTTCGCGTTGGGTTGATGATTTTTGTCTTCACGTCCATGTCCATTGCTATGTGTCCGCGAAGTGTTGAGGTTTGGCAGCTGGGATTTGGAGAATTCATCAACACGATTGCGAAAGATGAGTCACATTCACCAAGCTTGCATCAGTGGTCATAACGTTCGCGTGGGGTGTATCACAAACGCATAGTGCTTTTTGTGGCAGTGTATTTTTGTCCATTACGAACGTGATGGACTTCCCACGTTCGCATAAGAGGATTCCTGGTCAGAAGTATAAAGTACTCTACTTTAGGGGTTACGACCATTTTTGCATTTTTGGAGCTATGGAGCTCGGATTGAGGTGATTCTTGAAGCAATATTCACCATGTGGATCGGGGTAAGTGTTTATACTCGATTGTGGTTATTTTTCATGAATTTATCTTCGGTTTTGTCTATTGGTTGATGAATTTTAAAGAGGAAATTGGGGATTTTTAGCCTAAAATTTCATAATGTGAATTTTTTGTTTTGAAGATCGATTTAGAGTCGGATTTGAGTGAAACTAGTATGGTTGGACTCGTAATTGAATAGGTTGTCGGATTTTATGAGATTTGTTGGGTTCCAAGGTGCGGGACCGGGTTGGACTTTTTGGATGTTTTTGTTATTTTGATTAAAGATTCGACCTTTATCGATTGAGTTCGTTTCCTTTACCATTATTTGATGTATTTGAATTGCTTTTGGGTAGTTTCGAGCCGTTCGGAGGATGATTTGAGCGGGATGGAGCTTCTAGTGTATAAATTTGGCTTGTTGGAGGTAAGTGTCTTGCCTAACTTTGTTGAGGGAATTTTTCCTACTATGTGACATTATTTGCTATATGCGGGGTTGATACATATATGAGGTGACGATCATATATTGATGTGACTAGGTTTATCATGCTCGGGGGTAGATTATGCTATGAATTGTGCCTTGTATAATTACGTGACCTTCTTGCTTCATGTATTACTTGACTAATAGATACTAAGAATATAGAATTAAATATTAAAAACCAAGATTTAGTTTATTATAACTTGATCAAAATTTGACAACATTTTGAGAAAATATTGATGTGTCTAATTCGGTCATCATTATGCTTAATCATTAATACATTACTATGGCTGATATTCTTGAGATATTAGTTTCTATACTCGTGTTATAGATCATTTTTGAGATTTGTTGAAATACTTGAATATTAAGGTTCTTGAGAGTTCATTGAACTATTGTTGGCTTGAAAGTTGTTAACAGGGTTCATTTGGAATATTCATTTAAACACTATTATTGATATTACTTATGCTTCCTACCTTGTTTGACATTGATAAACATATGCTTGGTAAGGAAGAGCGTAAAGCACGAAGGGTGATGTCGTGCCATGTCATTTGAGAGTAAAAGCACGAAGGTTGATGGCATGCCATGTTATGTGAGTGTAAAGCACGAAGGGTGATGCCGTGCCATTTTATTTTAGAGTAAAAGCACGAAAGATGATGTCCTGCCATTACATTTATATTATCGTGATTTTATGTTATCACGAGTTCATGGCACGAAGGGTGTTTCCGTGCAAGTGAGGACGAGGGACATGCACTATGTCATGATATCCTTCCCTTGTAGATGTGTTCACGTCTTTACCTTGATTTGTTATTGTCGTACTTATGGTTCTTATGTGACTTGTCGTTACTGTTTTGTCATTTTTCTCTATCTCAAATGTTGTTGTGTTACCCATGCCTTTTGCTTGCTTAACTTGCAAATACCATGCCTACTTCCTGCTGTTATAATTACATCCATGTCGTATTTGTTTTGTTGCACTTTAGTACAGGCCTTCTACCATGTTAGTCATCCATGCCTCTACTTGTAACTTACAAAGATCATGTGTCCCCTTCTTATTTGTGATATCTATATTTAGGCCTCCACCATGCTAGTTAGTTGAAGTTTAAAGTCTTCTTTCGTAAATTCTACAATTACTCCTATGCTTTCCTCCGAGTATTATTATTATTGCCCATATGTATATCCTCGTTCATTATTGCTACTTGCGTACTTCCTAATTTGTAATTACTGTTATTGGCATTTATGCCATCCGGTTGGTACTATTATATGCATATTTGGTGAGAATGAGATAAATGCACGAAGGGTATTGCCTTGCAATTGACTTGATATCTGAGTACATCCTCACGCTATTGAAGTTATGGAGTGACTATTGTGGTTATTGGTTTTCGTTTTAAGGAAAAGATTGGTCGAGATATTGGAAAATGTTAAATTGAGATCTCTTCTAGTACTTAGTTATTGCTTTGCATATGTCACGACCTAAACCGATGGGCCCCGACGGGCACCTGGTACCTTACTCAATCGAGTAACAACGTAAGTTATCTTTTTTATTACATCATCATAGATAAGTGGGCTAGAAGGCGCGTCATGATATAACTAGAGTAATCATAAGGGAATACCCAACATAGAATGACCCAGCCTAATATAGAAAATGGTACCTGTGACATACGAGCCTATAAGGCTAACGTGGTACATTATATACTTTAAATATAAGCCAACAAGGCCATACATATATCTGTATACATGACATCTGTCAACAAGCCTCTAAGAGTACATAATTATCATAAAGGTCAGGACAGGGCCCCGCCATACCAAACAATACACGTCTAAATCATACTGACCAAACAAGCAACTCCGGAGCAAATACAGCGCACCAACATCTTCCGCAGAGCTGATAACCTACGTGGAGGACTCTCAACCTTTCTATCGGGACCTGCGGGCATGAAACGTAGCGTCCCCTTAAAAAAGGGACTTCAGTACAAATAATGTACCGAGTATGTAAGGAATAAAAATCAGTAAATAATAGACATGAGTGAAATATGGAGTAAAAGACTCGACATATAATTCTAAATAACTTTGTAAATCATGAAATACTCATAGTGTCATGCATATGCGTATGAATTTCATGTCGTGCATAGGTACATGTGTTCATAATATCATAAAGCCTCTAAGGGAATCCCATTTATCATCTCGGCCACTGTGGGCAAAATCATCAACGTATACCAGCTGATCGGGTGGTGGTGCGTATATAACGTTGTAACCTTTTCCCATATCCCATATATATATATATATATATATATACGTATATTACGCCGTCTGGCCATGGGTCAATGTACATGTATAAATGAATGTATTGCATGAGAGGTACGTCAGTAAAATCTCTCGGAACGTCATAAGACAATTATATCTCTGATTAATGTCATTAACAAACTTTATCAACTTACGTATTTTCTGAGACCCATGAATAAACGATAGAATAATAAGACATATGGGAATTTAAGAACATGGGCATCTCTAATACTTCTATGAATAGAGTCAATTATGGAAGTTGTGCATTTGCTCATTTTGTTCGTGTCGTATAGATCATGCCAAAAAGAAATAAGGGATAGCCTTAACATACATGTGTTGATTCTCTTGACAATCCTTCCAACACCCGTTGATTGCGACAAAACGTGCAACGACGGATCGAAGTAGGGAAAAATCCGTATGATATTCTTGAGAAAGATTGCACCATACTCCCCTTAGAACCGCAAAATTCCATTGCTATTACGCAGTATAATTTTGGATAAAAAAATTTGCTGAAGCAAAATCACGTCAATCTATCTCAATTTGTAAAATATTTGTATGAAATCTTGTTTGATAATTTCCATCTGTTCCTACATGTATAAGCATCTCAATTTGTGATTTTGAAAGGCCTTTTATATAAGTGGGTCTGGGCCCCACACTTTGTATGACTAAGCCACAAAGACTCCTCCAATATTGCCACCTTATTAAATGAAATCAAGAGACACATTAGGCTTGATTTAAGCCTTCATGCTTGCTGCCACGCTAGGGAGTTAATTCCTTATCCAATAATTTCTTAATTATAAGTTAATCTCCCACTTAAAAATCTATAATTACCCAATTTTCCACATAATTAATACTTATCCAAAATTACTTAAAATACTACTTATTTTTTAACACACATTGTACACCTTACTATCATGGACATGTAGTACCTTGTATGACACTAGTCCATTAATACCGGGTATTACATCTCGGACCGTATTTTATCACAAAATGTCAAACTGTGACGAAATTCATTTTCTTTGATTTTCTTACCCTCTCACCTTCACGAATTTACTCATCACTTATTTGAAATAACAGAATGCTTATAATTTCAAAATAATCTCATTCCCAAACATACGTCGATTAACTTACGATGAAACTTTAACGCACGAAGATGCGGGATGTAACATCTCATTTTTCGAGCTTATCTTAATTTACATATGGCGTACTTCCACATATGAAAACATGAGGTGTAACATCATTCCCCCCTTTGGAAGATTCGTCCTCGAATGTTGACTGATACACTTATCATTTTCATGACTTATGTCTTCTGAATACTTTAGTACTCTCCTTGCCATCTAGGAAACTGTTCTGTGAATAATTTCAAAAGCCAGGGAAATGCCCCCTCTAGGCCTCTTTCTCACACCACGGCTTATGGTCGGAATCCTTCCAATCTCGTAATTGTTACTACCTTCTATCATGCATCTTGTACGACTCTGACCTTGTAAGTGCGCCTATGTGACTCTTCTCTTCTTTTTCCTCTAGATTTTAGCCAATCTCTAGGTCTCACTTTGTAAACATATATAGATCTTGATAAGATGTCTCTCTGGGCATCTATAGGTATACTGAAGTTCTTTGCTCGGTACTTTGTTGAACTTATGAATATCGCTATATCTTATTTCAAAGACCCGGTTATCCATTCGTATGACTTTACTACATCTAGGTAGGTCATACTATACTATACCATAACTATTACTTCGATTTATCGTTACTGAGGTATGCTACCCAATTTTAGGTTACTCACTCGCTTATTATCATAGACGTATAAATCCAAGTCCTTCAATGTTTCCTTATTATTGCTCTTCTAAAGTATGGAATCCTTATCACCTCTCCTACGTTGGAACTTTATCCATCTATTATCAAGCACCTTAATGTTGATCCATAATCTACACTGATAACTCGACCTCTTATGTAACATTTTCGCTAGGGCTCACGTCTCATCGAGGACATCTGGAGTAATTAGATGATCTATCTAGGGGCGATACTATACTTCCATATCCGTATTTCATAGAATCCCAATATGACTCACCTTACATGAGTATTTTAATCCTGTACAATTCATGAAATCCTCTTCAAGTCATTACTCAATCGAAGGCCCAAACGTCATCCTTCATCTATCACAATCACACCCTCATTCCACCTAGATGTTATTAGTCTTAGATTCCTTGAGTTCATTCAGGCTATACTGAACTTTCTATAACTTAGAGAAACCATCAGCTCTTTTTTTTCATGGGCTTAATCCTAAGGAATTATCCATTCTCATCACCTTCTCACTCGCCTTTCTTATCCTTACTCCTGTCATAAAACCTTGTCGCTTCACTATACTTTAGCTTGTGACCTATACATATCTATTTATACTATTCACAAACTTCTTTCAACTTGCTTGAACCATAGATTTCCTTATGTTATTCTATAACATCAAGCAAGACATCACATCATCTCTAATTCTTCTTTACTCTCTTTCCTAGATCTCTCGGTACCTAGAAACCATAGGCTGGAAGATATGCCACTGACGACGATGCTATCATTCCTAGATACTGAATGCCAGCGCTTGTAGCCTTCTATTCGAAGTATGGATTATTCACAACCTTCTTCACTTGAGTATCTAGTATGTTGTTCACCTTTACCTTACTTACCTTAAAATCTTGCATAGTATCGTCTATCTCTTTCATGACCCCCTTTCCACTTAGGTATAATTCACGTTCATAACTTGAACCTCTATTGTAATACTTGCACCTTTGGTGCATACATAGTCCGCTGGGAGCTTCATACTGACTTCTTATGAAGTTGCTACTCTTCTAATTGCTTTATCGTAGAGCCGTTATATAATATGGTTGTTTTACTATCTCTCTTGTACCTCTAATATTAAGAGTGATTCCGTTATGTTCTGAATCACAATTTCTATAATTTTCTAGGTCCAATAATTAGACTCCTGATTTACTTAGTTGATGTAACTCTTTAGATTCCTCTTCCTTATGATCAACCTTTATGTAGGCTTAAGCTATCTCCCGATCTAAGGCTCATGGTATTAGGTATTACTTTTAGCTTTTCATGGGCGTTGTGAAACATTCATGATACAACCCTTTAACAATTCAATCATTTGTCTATGACCTGGGCTCAATTCGTTTCTTCTACTTATGCCAGAGTCTTTTATGGTTGTATAAATGTCAATTTATATGCTGTATGGATAATACTCCGAAATATTAAGTTCGTTCATAACGTAACTAACTCTGGATCATTGATCGAATAATTCCTTTTGTTCCATCTCAACTTTCTATAAATGTAAGCAGTTACTCTTCCTGGTCTTTCCGCCCCCTTGTTGTATGCATACTTAGCTTATCTTTGTTCCCATCTTAGCTTTTTGTGCAACTCATTCTCGAACATTACTTTTGATTTTACTTCCCGTTCATTAGCCACGGTAGATGCCACTTTACTTTGGAGTGCTGACAATGTTGTTGTGAGACTGTTGTTACACGACCATTTCCTCTTTAGGTCCATGTGCTTGGGTTGAAGTCGTCTTCCTTATTTCCTCAGCTAGTCTTTCGTTGTATTACTTACGGAGACCTTCTGGCTCTTGTAAAGTTACATTCTTCTTATATTTACGTGACGAAATGTTTTATGTTCGTACTCACCTATAATTGTCCTTAGTTACTTATCTCCACAATCATGTTCTCGTATAGTTTCTTTTGAAATGAAGTTTTGATTGTCTTCCCAGTGAGTCTCTCCTTTATTTTGGTAACACTCATACGGCACCTTTAACTACCCCAACTCTTATCTGAATATTTCTCAAGGATTACAATATTATAACTGCGAGATTGAATTCACTATGTTGGGGTTCACTATGTTTATTTCGTACAATCTGTTGATTTGTCTGTATCCTCTTGTCTAGCCATAACTAGGCTCTTCCTGAATCAAAACTAACTACTCATTGGCCCATTCTCATATCAATATTCCGCGTAATGTTTCTAATGTTATTTCCTTTGTCTTAACTTACCTATTGTACTGGCTCCTCATTTATCAATAACATCCTGGACAGGAACCCTTACTTCCTTTCCTTGACGTCGTGCTTGCATAACTTTTTGGAATCGTAGCATATCTATAAGATTTGGATAAGTGTAATCTCATTCCTTTCTTACTTTTATCGCATTCTTCCTTTACCATTCCATCGTTACTAAACATCTTAATTCTGACATAATGCCACATAACTTCATATTCACCGCTTTAGGGGAATGCTAAGATTTAGAGCTACGATGATCTACCTATAGATGTTTTACCTCTTCATCTTTGGCGTCTTTTCACATCATCGATGACCCTTACTTGCCTTGCGGTAATCCTTTTGTACCAAGGATAACAAAATTCCTTACTTGGGAGGGTGACACTTAGTGTAACTGACACACATAGTCCCTTAAGCTTAACTTTGCTCACATTACTTGCTTTAGGGAAGCGTTTTCCTGAATGACCTTCAAAGGTTATTCTTCTGTAGTCCATTCTATTATCACTGGAACACAATCTTTGAAATTCTCATGATGCCGACTATTATCAAATCATTCAGTCCCTAATTCATGTTTAGTTTATCTTGTTCACCAGCCTGTACTGATTTCGATTACTCTAGGGTATAACTTTTCCTTCTGGTAGTCGCGTTGGAGTCACGAAATTATTTATCAAAATGAGGATATGACTTTATGGCCTATACTCTTATGTTGTCTCACGTCCTATCACCTCTCGTATTTCCTTTCACTTGACAATAGATTCTGTAATATTATTATTTTATTTATCTACCGTCGTCATCCATGTATCACATCTTACTCATAATGCTTCATTAACTCTCTTCTTATTTCCCTGCTAACATTTCTGTCTATCACTTTATTCTGAAAACTTCAACAAGACGTTATTTTGCTTTAGCTCCCCTTGCTCCATCCACTAGCTCTTTGGGTTTCCTAACATTCTCTCCCTACTAGGGACGGGAGCCATACTAAGGTAATATTTATCCCTTCCAGGATTCCAGTGCCTGTCTTTGTAAAAAAAAAATTGGGAACATTGTAGTATTCATATCTAGTTGTACTATTATAGAATGCACCATCTGGGTGTCTCACAAGGAGAATTATTACCACATTTGTAATATCCTTCGAAAATGTCAGCTAACCTAACAATCCATCCAACATTTTGGATTACTCTAACCCTAGCTAGATATTGATATCCCGTCCTTCTCTTATAATACTTTTGTTAGCCCTCATAGGGCATAAATGAGATAGGTGTGGCCAATTGTACATACCTCTGTTATTGTTGAAGGTAACTCAAAAGGCTTATATTCCTTTGCCTGAATTGTAAATACTGATAATCTTCATTAACTGGGTGCCTCGTACCCTTCTTCATCTTGCTTCTTTTACTTGTTCAAACTCGTATCTATCTTCTTAATCGCTCGTTGGCTTTCACCATAGGGGTGGATAGATATTCTTGCCTTAAGGATGCTTATCAAGAGACTTACACGTCTTAGTATACACATGGTCTACTGAAGACCTTACATTTACTCATCATAAGCATCACAAAAAATTGAGTTCCCCTAACTCAAACCCTCCATGGCCACATTCAATCTCTTACCAACTGCCTTTCTGGATGTAGGCGTCGTCATATTATGAATATGATAGAGATTAGGAAATTAAGTTCTTACGACTGAGCTCTACCACACGATCTAGAGCAAGAAGAAAGTGTGACAATCCTAAATGTCCTATAGCCTCCTGCTTATAAGTGTGGTGCACGAAAAACTCATAAACAAGACTACTAGACACGGCTTGCAGACTCCCTAGGACAGAACTTCTCTGATACCACTTCTGTCACGACCCAAGCCGATGGGCCACTACGGGCACCCAGTACCTTACTCAATCGAGTACCAATGTAACATATCTTTCTTATTATATCATCATATATAAGTGGGCCAGAAGGCACGTCATGATATAACCAGAGTAATCATGAGAGAATACCCGACATAGAATGACCCAACCCGATATAGAAACTTATACACGTGACATACGAGCCTATAAGGCCAATGTGATCCGTTATATACTTTAAATATAGACCGATAAGGCCATAAAAATATATGTATACATGACATCTATCTACAAGCCTCTAAGAATACATAATTATCATAAAGGTCGGGACAGGGCCCCACTATACCAAACAATACACGTCTAAATCATACTGACCAAATAAGCAACTCCGGAGCAAATTTAGCGCACCAACATCTTTCGTTGAACTGATAGCCTACTAGGAGGACTCTCGACCTGTCTATGGGGACCTGCGGTTATGGAACGCAGCGTCCCCAGGAAAAAGGGACGTCAGTACAAATAATGTACCGAGTATGTAAGGAATAAATATCAGTAAATAATAGACATGAGAGAAATATGGAGTAAAAGACTCGACAGGTAAGTCTAAATAATTATGTAAATCATGAAATACTCATAGTGTCATGCATATGCGTATGAATGTCATGCCTTTCATAGGTACATGTGTTCATAACATCATCAAGCCTCTGAGGGCATCCCATCATATCATCTCGGCCATTGTGGGCAAAATCATCAACGTATACCAGTTGATCAGGTGGTGGTGCGTATATAACAGCGTAACCTTTTCTCGTGTCCCATATAAAATAAAATAAATATATATATATATATATTTATTTTATTTTATATGGGACACGAGAAAAGGTTACGCTGTTATATACGCACCACCACCTGATCAACTGGTATACGTTGATGATTTTGCCCACAATGGCCGAGATGATATGATGGGATGCCCTCAGAGGCTTGATGATGTTATGAACACATGTACCTATGAAAGGCATGACATTCATACGCATATGCATGACACTATGAGTATTTCATGATTTACATAATTATTTAGACTTACCTGTCGAGTCTTTTACTCCATATTTCTCTCATGTCTATTATTTACTGATATTTATTCCTTACATACTCGGTACATTATTTGTACTGACGTCCCTTTTTCCTGGGGACGCTGCGTTCCATAACCGCAGGTCCCCATAGACAGGTCGAGAGTCCTCCTAGTAGGCTA
This sequence comes from Nicotiana knightiana, assembly GCA_005239525.1. Taxonomy (NCBI): domain Eukaryota; kingdom Viridiplantae; phylum Streptophyta; class Magnoliopsida; order Solanales; family Solanaceae; genus Nicotiana; species Nicotiana knightiana. The sequence goes on from ML427653.1 coordinate 174,008, forward strand.
TCAGTTCAACGAAAGATGTTGGTGCGCTAAATTTGCTCCGGAGTTGCTTATTTGGTCAGTATGATTTAGACGTGTATTGTTTGGTATAGTGGGGCCCTGTCCCGACCTTTATGATAATTATGTATTCTTAGAGGCTTGTAGATAGATGTCATGTATACATATATTTTTATGGCCTTATCGGTCTATATTTAAAGTATATAACGGATCACATTGGCCTTATAGGCTCGTATGTCACGTGTATAAGTTTCTATATCGGGTTGGGTCATTCTATGTCGGGTATTCTCTCATGATTACTCTGGTTATATCATGACGTGCCTTCTGGCCCACTTATATATGATGATATAATAAGAAAGATATGTTACATTGGTACTCGATTGAGTAAGGTACTGGGTGCCCGTAGTGGCCCATCGGCTTGGGTCGTGACAGAAGTGGTATCAGAGAAGTTCTGTCCTAGGGAGTCTGCAAGCCGTGTCTAGTAGTCTTGTTTATGAGTTTTTCGTGCACCACACTTATAAGCAGGAGGCTATAGGACATTTAGGATTGTCACACTTTCTTCTTGCTCTAGATCGTGTGGTAGAGCTCAGTCGTAAGAACTTAATTTCCTAATCTCTATCATATTCATAATATGACGACGCCTACATCCAGAAAGG
>ML427653.1:175347-221832 GCA_005239525.1 Nicotiana knightiana
ATATATATATATATATATATATATATATATATGTGTGTGTGTGTATATAACGTCGTCTGGTCATGGGTCAATGTACATGTATAAATGAATGCAATGCATGAAGTAAAATCTCTTGGAACATCATAAGACCATTATATCTCTGATTAATGTCATGAAACAAACTTTATCAACTTACGTATTTTCTGAGACCCATGAACAGACGATAGAATAATAAGACATATGGAAATTCAAGAACATAGGAATCTCTAATACTTCTATGAGTAGAGTTGTCACGACCCAAAATCCATTAAGATCGTGATGGCGCCGGACACCAATGTCGGGCAAGCTAACACAAAATAGTTAAATTAAATTCCTATTTTAGCGTTTGAAATTTTGTTATCTTTCATTTCATTACATAATAAGTGAATAAAAATCCGTTAAGTAAGTAACGATGGTTTAACAATCGATTTAACAAAATACAGCCCAAACTCATCCCAGAACCCCGTGTCACAAGTGCATGAGCAAATTTCTAAGAATTATACATGTACTACAATACTTGTCCGGAGTACAAACTGGACAAGGAATTTAAAATAAAATACGATACATTTGAGGGAGACTCTGTCGGCTGCGGGTCATCTCCGGATGGTGCAGCTCGTCTAAGTCTCCAAGTTAGTCACATCACTGCGTCAAACAGGACCACCATCTATGAATGTACCTGTGCAATAAAAAAGCACAACAAGTGTAGCATGAGTAAGAAAATAACGTGTACTCAGTAAGTATCCTGCCTAAACTCGAAGAGGTAGTGACGAGTGGTAGAATTTGACACTTGCTAGAGGTCAATTTAATATAAACAAGGGTGACACTAAGCATGGACATCATAGGTAATTAACAGATAGTGATAGGAGATAACAACTTCTTCCACATTTACAAATTTTAGGTCTTCGTCATTTCAATTGGCAACTTATAATTCAAGGCCAGTAAACAGTTAAAATTCACAAAAAATACTCAGCAAATATCATGCGCAAGTATGTTGAGGTTCGAACGGCTCGAACAAACGATAAATGTAAATTGTGCATTGTCGAAGGGTCGAACGGCTCGAACCATAGCTGCATCTACTACCCCGCTCGCGAATCGATCATGCGACGCGGTCATATACATAAATAATAGAGTTATCCTGCTCGCGAATCATACATGCGACTCAGGTACTCATAGATACACATATTCACATAATAAATTCATATTTTTATCAGGGAAAAAAATAGTTACTCAAGGAAGTGATAAAATTTTCTTTTAATGGACACAAAGATAGCATTTAAATCTTTTCTGGAATTCGTTAGCCAAGTTCGATAAGATTTTAAATATCATAAATTTATCAATAATGTTACTAGTACGGCAAAATAAAGCATGTTTTACCAGGAAAACAATTATCCAAGAAAAATCAATTCTCTTTATAGACGATTAAGAAAATAAACTTTAACCTTCTTAGGTATTCAGTTACTAATTCGATAATATCAACAGTCTAATTTCATTAGAAAAATTACAAGTACAACACGTAAAGCATACTAGTGGGTCCTAGACTACCCAGACACAAGCATAATAGTAGATACACACGGACTCCCGTCACCTCGTGCGTACGTATCCCCCAAAAATAGTATCACATATTCAATTAGTTCACCTATGGGACAATTCCCCCTCACAAGGTTAGAAAGGAGACTTACCTCCCTCCGAAGATTCATAACTGGCCTCCAAGCCCTTTCGACGACTCTCATTGATGCACCACGCCCAAAACTAACCAAATAACGGGAAAACCGATGAAAATATACTCTAATACTTATATCAATTAAATTTAAATAAATTCTCAACTCCGCTCGGAAAGTCGATAAAATCACCCTCTCGCCCATGTGCCCGGATTCCAAAAATTTTTCAAAGATAAAGTCTATCCATAACTTCATGAACTCAATTTTATAACTTATTCCCAATTCCATGCCCAAATTCGTGGCCAAAATCCAAAAATATAAATTTCTAGGTCTTCTACCCAAAACCCACAATTTCCACCAATTTCCATGCTTAAATCCTTATGAAATCTTGTATTTAACCTAATACTTGCAAGAATTAATTACCTCATAGAAGATGACGACATCCTCTCTCTTTAAGGCTCCAAAATCTCCCAATCAAAGTGATAAATGAGTGAAAAATGGCCAAATCCCATCTTAAAATACACACTGCCCAGACCCGATCTCCGCACTTGCGGCCTCCAGCCTCGCACCTGCGCGCCCGCAGGTGCGCCCATGCACCCACACTTACGGCTTCCTCCTCCCCAGCCGGGCTCCGCACCTGCGCTCCCTCTTCTGCATCTGCACTTCCGCAGGTGTGGAAATAACCTCGCACCTGCGCCCCAAAGCCAAGCCAGCCAAAATCCGCATCTGCGGCGCCAAAGTTGCACCTGCGGCTGTTGTTGCGCAGGTGCGGTCACACCAGACACCAGCATCCTTAGCCTTTCCCAACTTCCAAATTTGATCCAATAACCACCCGGAATCCACCCGGGGCCCCCAAAACCCCGTCCAATCCCAGCAACCAGTTCCAAAGCATAATGCGGACCTGCTCGAGGCCTCAATCACATCAAATAACATCGAAACAATGGATCGCAACTCAATTCAATCCTTATGAACTTTGAAATTTCCAACTTCTACATTCGATGCCGAAACCTATCAAATCACGTCTGATTGACCCCAAATTTTGCACGCAAGTCACATTCAACACTACAGACCTGCTCCAACTTTCATAATCGGAATCCGACCCCGATATCAAAATTTTCACTTCCATTCGGACTTCTTAAAAAACCTTCTAATTTCTAACTTTAGCCAAATGACTCAAAAATGACCTGGGGACCTCTGAATTCACTTCCAATCGCGCTCATAACACCAGAATCACCCTATGGAGCTATTCCTAGACTCATAATCCCAAACGGAAATCAATAACACTGAAATGCACTTCAACCCAGACTTAAGAAATTTCTTCTAAAATACTAACTTCCACAATATGCGCCGAAATGCTCCCGAGTCATCCAAAACCCGTTCCGAACATACGCCTAAGTCCGAAATCATCATACGAACCTGCTGGAACCTTCAAAACCTGATTCTGAGGTCGTTTACTCAAAAATCCAATCTTAGCCAATTCTTCCAACTTAAGGCTTCCGAAATGAGAACTTTCTTCCAATTCGACTCCGAACTTCCCAAAATTCAACTCCGACCACGCCTACGAGTCATAATACCTAAAATGAAGCTGCTCACGACCTCAAACTGCCGTACGACGAGCTAGATCTCAAAACAAGCGGTCGGGTCGTTACATTCTCTCCCCCTTAAACATACGTTCGTCCTCGAACGTGTTAAGAACTGCTCTGGAGTTGTCTGAAATTACTGTTTAACCCCTCGTGCACATACTTGTGCTACCACCACTCAGTTGAGCACATTTGTTCGAACAAATATAAAGATATCCTCTTTTATCCATTTAATAAGCTCGGAACCCAATTTCAACATCCGAAATTCTCTACTAAGCCTGTTTCCCATATATGAACATTGAATCAATCACTACACGAGGTACCAAAACATGATTGCATGCCTTTGTTGAATTATCACCATACACCCGCATAATCAACATTTAACCATAATGACTTTCCTTGAGAAAATAAAAACGCTCTCTCTTCTCTCTACTTTCTCTCTCTAGGTCGTCTCCTTCGTTTAGGGCAGCCATGGCTACTGCGTCCTCTCCCCAGCCTTTGTCTGTGGGAGAGGCAATTCAAAACACCATAGAAAAAACAACAAACAACAATCCAAAACAGCTATACGCTGATCAAGCACGTCCAAAACAAGCTGCCGCAAATTTGAAAAAAGTTGAGTTGTTTCCAGTTAAACTCGATCATGGAGAACCAATGATAGAATTCACAATGGAGGATGTTAATGATTTCATAAGGGAAGAAGGGTTTCATCAGGCAGTTGTGATGAAATTCTCTTATGGAAAACCAGATTTACAGGAAATCAGAAAAACTTTTGCGTCGCAATTCGATGTTCATGGCCACTGTAACGTTAGGCAGTTGGAGTTTCGTCACCTGCTGATCAGGTTTGATTTATACAATGATTACATTCAGTTTCTGTCAAGGTCGACTGGATATCTTAAATACAAAGGCGACGACTATTTCTTTCAAACTTTCCCATGGACGCTAGGATTCAATCCGAAAGAAGAGACATCGATGGCTGTCGTGTGGATTTCACTACCAGGTTTGCCACCTAATTTCTTTGCAAAGAGGTCGTTAATGTCTATAGCGTCGGCATTTGGAAAAGCTCTTGTTGTGGACAAGGCGACACAACAAAGAACGAGACCCAGTGCTGCTAGAGTTAAGGTTATAATCGATTTACTCGATAAACATCCAAATAAGGTTAAGCTTCAAATTGTTGATAGAGTTACTGGTAAATATGTCATGTATTATCAGGAAATAGTGTATGACAATCTTCCTAAATATTGCACTTATTGCAAGCATCAAGGAAATGACGAAAAGATGTGTCGAATTATGAAACAACAAGTTGAAACAGAGGTCGTGATAGAAGAGGAAACCTTACACAGTAATCTGCCTGGTAAGGAGTCGAATAATATTGATAAGTTACAAGGGGATGCAAGGGATTATTTAAATGCAAAAAGAGCTGGACATACGAGTAATGATTCATCAGAAAAAGAGGGTAATCAAGGAGGTGAAGCAGCAAACAAAATAGTCGAGCAACAGATTTTGCAAATTGGAGAAAGCAAACAAGTTAGTAATGTGCACAATGGGACTGTGGAGAATCCAGTAAATAAAGGTGTTCCAATAGGTGATGCTTCAATTATTGGTAAGGGTCAACCAAAACATACAAGATATGTTCCTGCTAAAACGGCTTTAGCGACGATTTTCAATGTCGTAAATCAGTGGTGCAAGCTTATGATAATTTGCATTTCTAAGAGTATGACTGGGGTGTCAACTGATGGAAATCTAAAGGTTGATGTTGATCGATCTGATGCACGTATACAAAATTCTAAGGTTAATGAGAGTATTGCAGTTAATGATCGAATAGTTTCCGCAGGTGTTAAGGCTATCAATGTAGAGGCTAATATATCCAGTAAGGAGCAGGTCATGGCTAAACAGGCTGCATATGATATGTTGCATTCTACTAAAGTTGCAACTGTTATGTCAACTGATGCAGGCCAAGAGATTGGTTCTGATAGACATAATGCATCTATACAAATGAGTAATACAAGGGAGGTTAATGGAGATGGTAATCGAGTTCACAAAACTGGGCAATTTGCAGCACCACTGGTCACACAGAATGGTGAGACTCAGGATTTTAGAGGAGAAGACAGAGGAAGTAAGGGCGAGACTATGGAAGGTAAGATTGGACATGCAAAGTTTGATGGTAAGGGAGAATATATAATCAAAAAAGGAGAGGTTTGGAACGTGGTAACCCCCAGAAAATCCCCTACAAAGAAAGGGCTATCACCAAAACATCAGAGTCAAGGTACTAGACCAAATGACACTAACACTGTGTCCAAGGCTAATTCCTTTGAGATTTTTGCTGTTGCTGGGGATCTAGATGTTGATACAACAAGTCTAAATGGTAATGTGATGTCCAAACAACTAGTTCCAATTCCCAATAATGAACAAGCAGGGCAAGGCAGTGTTGATTTAATTGAAAACTTGGGTGTTCAACGAAATGAATCACTAAACATTTTGGAGGCTAAACTAATGGGCAACCAAGCTCACTGCTCAAATGCACCTACATTGCATTTTTCAAATCCTCATGTAGAACAAATAATCAAAGATTCTCAGAATGCAATGATGATGAAAGCTACAATGGTTAAACAACCTTGGGTCACTTTGAACACCTCCGTATTTGATGTACCTTCACAGTTACTTGAGTTTATTGGGGAGTTCGAATGTGAATCTGGCCAGCTTATGCTTTCAACTGGAAATAATAACAATGTTATACAACCAAACGTTAGAGGCATGGATATCAAATCCAAGTTGTGGGCTGATCAGCGAGAGGAAGATGATGAAGATGACTGGGGTAATGGTTTTGCCGGTTATTCATCTGAAGAGGCAGATCATGAGGCAGAACAGGAGAGTGCAGGTGAAGAACTGGACTCCTTAAAAATTCCAAAACGTGATAATGCACTAGCAGCAAGTCCCAAGAGCAAGTTGAATGTCAGTGCTCCAGTTTTTCTACCCAGAAACTCATCGACTAGAAGCCTGAGGCAAGCTGCAGCAACTACAAAGCAGTATGTTCCAGCTAATGATGATAAAACAGCAGCAACAATGAAATCTGGGCAGCAGCAAAGTGTTGCAACCACTTCAATATTGGATACAGTGCAGCAACAAGTTAATCCAAACAACTCAGCTAGTATTCCTACTGTTGATCGACCAGCAGCAGAAAGTTATGGGCAGCAACAAATGGTGACAGCAACTCCAGTTCTTTCGTTAGAGGAGAGGAAACTCTTAGATGCAATGGTAAACTCAAATCTTGTTAACACTCGAAACCTTACAGTTTTTAGCTCGGGTCATGTGAATAAGAGTAGGAACAGAATACAAAACAAAGCAGCGTTGGTTAATAAACATGATGAAAATGCTTTGATGAATCAAGAAATTGTTAAAGACATTCCAAATCCAGTGATTGTGGGCAGAGATATATATGAAGAGGGCGAGGAAGAAGATATTTTAAATAATAGCCGGGCAGAGGCAGTAAGAAAAGGGGATTTATCACCTATGCATAGCGGAAAAAGTAGGAAGTCTCATACAAGAAAAAATAGTTGGGACGGCAAGGTGAGTGAAGATGCAAACATAAGGCGACTTCCGATGAGAGTTGCCAAACAAAAACAGGTTGTTCTAACTACGTCAACAAAGTCTAACCGTCCAAAAAAGAAATCATGAATTTAGAAGACATTTTGAAGAAAGTCGAGGATGAAGACAAGCGTCTACAAATTGAAGACTTCACAAAATTAGAGAAGAGTGATCATCACTGTTATTTCTACATATTTTTATTCTACCATCACATTAGCATTGTTTTATGTAATATGATCACGGAGTATGTTATAAACTCTGTGATGATCACAGAATACCTAGTCATAGCTAGTTCTTTCTTTTTACATGCATGTTAGTAGGTGAGGCCACTTTATGCCTCGATAGGATTAATAAGGTAAGGTTTAGCCCAGCAGTGTCTGTCTAGGACTTATGCCTCTAGGGAAAATACCCAAGCGACTATGAGATTATATGCCCTCGTGAGACTTTGCCGGCAGCTACACCATGATCCTCTACATGAGGCAGCCATACAGGCATTGTGAGGCGCAGAGGAGTGATTATATAGTCAAGGCATAGAGGCAACACTACTGGTGCTATTGTCCCCCTTATTTGTACTTTTCCTATGTGGTTCTTTTTTTCTTTTATTATTAATAAAACTAGCCCTAGACAGCTCGCCTAGTGGATTTGCTAAAAAAAAAACTTTCCCGGACCTTAATAGCCAAAACTCCACGAACCTGATGCTCCCAATGCACCTCATGACATATATATATAGGTCCTTCCATAACGTTTACGATACCGACACAACGCAGGACATATATAGAAATTCACAACCAACTGCTTAACCAATCATTGAATCTCTCCTCTTGACTAGAATCATAATCTCATCACGAACCAAATGATGGTATTTGTTATTTAATGTACTTCACATAATCTTAGCACTGATCCCCAATCCAATAATCTCGTCTCACACAGTATGAACTGCTCAGGCAATAAATCACTCCAGACATGACCAACAGTCTCAGATGATGCCACAACGTGCCAATAGGCCACAACTCGAACGCGATACATACAGAAAACAAACTATGAAAGGAACTACTCATAATATGAACCTTCCTCCGAAAAATAGGAAGAAAAACACAAGAAAAGTAAATATAGGGAATCTTACTCAACATCACATTGTTGCGACGTGCAACCCGATCCAAATATCATAGCCATGGCAGCGTGCCACCCGATCCACACATAAAATTTATATAAGGAGATACACACCGAGCTAAATTTCTCATTATTGCCAAAATACTGAATATCGGTCACAAACACGCTAAGTGCATTATACCATCCTGGGGAGACTAATAGACCATACGCTACAACACTCAAGCACAACTGAGGTGCGATATATTATCTGAATCTCAAGAGCTATTCTGCTCACATAACGCCATCACTACGATGAATCTCAACACAGAGGAAATTATCAAGCCGTTTCACAACTCACGCGGAAAAATCAAAATATTACATGAAATGAACACATCTGACTCACATGGAGCCCATAATCCTATTTAAATCCATTCACAAACATCAAGCCAATTCTGCTCGAGACTAAACTAGGCTGATAGCCTTACCTGGGTCCCTATTAACCCACTTCTTCTCATAATACGCAAGAACAACCATCATAGTCGGGACAAACACCCCGCAATCCACAATAAAGTGAACTGAACGCCTTCTAGGCATATATTCTCAAATAAGCAATATTACACTTCTTTATACTTGGTTTAATCCCTCCAGCAATTAGGTGACTACATGTCACACTTATACGATCTTCCCGTGGTCACATTCCCACGACCTTCCATACAAGGCAACAAGTTTGCACATCGATACCACCGACCACACTAACTATGTTAAACAAATCAAGAACCCATAACCAGGATGCAAAGCCTCTTTCACCAAACACCGATCTCAGGTGACACTAAAGACAACACCAGCTTACTCTGAACATTCAAATCTCATTTTCTTGCTCATCCGAGCTCATGACATCCTTGTTAACACCGAACCGCAATCTTGATCCATACTTCCAATTCCATACTGCTTACTGCACCTGACATGCCAATATGAAATAGCGCAAGAATTCCATCATAACTCCTGAACCACTAATAGGGTGAACACTTCATCATATGGAAACCTTTTACTTACCTCAATTCAAGAGAACCACCACAACACACGAGCGAAGTCCCAATATCAAAATACCTGCAAATCCTTAAGTAGTAGTCTATACCACCATAATCCTTCCGGGATCCGCCCACCCATGACAGGCCATAATGCTTGAATGCCCCCAAATAAAATCTATCACGGTGACCCACATGCCTCGCACATACTGGCACAAACCACATGCATAACTTAATCACACTGAAGGAACTGATCACTGTCGTACATGTGCCATTTCAATCATGGCTAACCTATTTATCTTCTTTTAATTATCCTTAATTTCCTCAGAAATAATAGTAACTCCATTCAACATATAACGAACTCAATCATTACTCATCCCGAGTGGCCTTAATTCACGAGACCGTGCTGTCTTGATCCTACAAACCGTCTCAAACCCTCCTTGTGCGCATTCACATCTTCGACTGATATACCCATCTTGATAATCTTTCTCCAAATCCGGAGTTTATTTCTCTTATTCCTCCAATACTATACTGCAAGCCAAAAACATCATGGAACATTCCGGGCCTCCTATCACAATCTGTTGCAAGGCCCGATCCTTAGCCATACTGCGGACATGAAACCTTTAAGCACCGCATTCTTAACTTTCGAATTCATTGGGACCACTATTGAGAGTCACCCACTCTGACTTGGCCCCGAATACAATCAACTCCAAGGCTCTCCTAGCACACGAACACCCTCTTAATGAAGCACGAGACTGAGTCACTACCCTTATAACTTGCCTATGCATTAAGAATAAGTCTGAATCTTCCAAAGCCTAACCCTGGTCCAATAGGGCCAAATTTTGCACACATTTATCAAATCCCATGTGCAATTACCATTTTAATCCTTTCCCCTTAGCTGTAATAACTTGCCAATACGCTGATAATCCGCAACCCCATGAGAAGATAATCTTGCAACCCCAATTGCAGGCGGTGGCACTCTCTCACTTAACCTAAAGTTACTCCTTGCACCACTCTGAACCCGACCAAAATTCTTTCTTCATTGCTGACATGATCTTGCCCAACCAACCCGTCAAATTCTTCTAAATTCTCCTGGTAGCATTCCATGAATACTCAAATTCTCTAGCATCATTCACATGTTCGGCCTCCTACCGAATAGCCACTAGAATTCCTCGCAGAAACTTGCCAACCACACGACCGCTAACCTGCTCACAGGAGATAACCCACCTGTGGAAGTTACATGCCGACATCCTCCTAACTGCACGGGGAAAAATTACTACGACCTCAATATCCCATCCTAAGCTCGTTCTCATTCACCAACTGCACCAGTCCCCTCACTCCTTATGGACATCTACTAAATGTGCGACCATATCTTCCAATTCAAAGCTATATTGCATCCTTCTTCATACCACGCAACTCCTTCCTATTGAATTCCATCTCCCATCGTAATAGCCAATATTTCAATTTAAGCCCGTGGACCCAATCACCATCCACTAAAATTCTCAAATCACTCCAAAATTCTCCTCAAGATGCGCAGCTATCTTACCATAGAACTCATATGCTACGCTGCCACTCTCCCACTTTGGTCGAACTCCCCCTCTAAGCAACTGCTCAACTTCTGCTTTTTACACCTGGCCTTCTAGAAATTTATCCGCCAACTGACACTTCCCACATGTCCTTCCTCATCTTTTCCTGCCCAGCTGCAGCCTTACATCAATATCATTCTCTGTAGCACTTAAACCAGCAGATCACCACAACTTTAAACCTTTCTGAAGATCATCTTTCTCGAGCCGCCTACATTAGAAATACGTATTCAATCTTGATCCACCGCACACCACGATCACTGACCGCCGCTTATTCAATAATAATTCACAATACTTTGACTTAATGCAACCAAAGAAACTATAGCACCGACGAGCTTAACACATTCTATTCGATCAAAGATGACGATATCACATCACTGATGAAGATTCCACCTCTATTGAAAACACCCAGTCTCATTACTCTATCAACCCGAACCTGATCATTTATAATTCAATTTTCTTTCCTCCACTGGAAATAAAATACTGAAATCTCGGAATCACGCTCCGAGTAGAACTCTTATCAAGTCATTCATTGCCCCGACATATGGGCGAGCATTCTACCACCACATTAATACCATGCGGTGACTAATCATAAGCATCATAACAACCTGAGCATAGCCTCAAAGCTCTCAGAAACATAATTGCTGAGCTGAAACAACATATTATCCTCCCGCAGAGCAACGACAATAGCGCCAACCAACTTCGCATGGAAAAACATCACGCACCACATCCGCAGTACCATTACAATTCCTCAAATCCTCGATTTATAGCAAACGCTTCACGACGTGTAAGATTTGAGTAAGAAGGAACGTAGGCATAAGCCTCAAAGAAATCAAATCGCTCGATGAGGAATAAAGAAGGGAAGTACTCCTAACAGCCCCGTAGCCTCTCGAAGATAAGTACAGACGTCTCCGTACCGATCCGCAAGACTCTAGTAGCCTTTCTCATGACTCGTGAAACCTAAGGGAACCTAGTGCTCTGATACCACGTTGTCATGACCAAAAATCCATTAAGATCGTGATGGCGCCGGACACCAATGTCGGGCAAGCCAACACAAAACAGTTAAATTAAATTCCTATTTTAGCGTTTGAAATTTTTATACCTTTAATTTCATTACATAATAAGTGAATAAAAATCCATTAAGTAAGTAACGATGGTTTAACAATCCATTTAATAAAATACATCCCAAACTCATCCCAGAACCCGGTGTCACAAGTGCATGAGCAAATTTCTAAGAGTTATACATGTACTACAATACTTGTCCGGAGTACAAACTAGACAAAGAATTTAAAATAAAATACAATACATCTGAGGGAGACTCTGCCGGCTGCGGGTCGTCTCCGGATGGTGCAGCTCGTCTAAGTCTCCAAGTCAGCCATATCACTGCGTCAAACAGGGCCACCATCTATGAATGTACCTATGCAATAAAAATGCACAGCAAGTGTAGCATGAGTACGAAAACAACGTGTACTCAGTAAGTATCCTTCCTAACCTCGAAGAGGTAGTGACGAGAGGTCGAATTTGACACTTGCTAGAGGTCAATTTGAATATAAACAAGGGTGACACTAAGCATGGACATCATAGGTAATTAACAAATAGTGATAGGAGATAACAACTTCTTCCACATTTACAAATTTGAAGTCTTCGTCATTTCAATTGACAACTTGTTATTCAAGGCTAGTAAACAGTTAAAATTCACACAAAATACTCAGCAAATATCATGTGCAAGTATGCTGAGGGTCGAACGGCTCGAACTATAGATGCATCTATTACCCCGCTCGCGAATCGATCATGCAACGCGGTCATATATATAAATAATAGAGTTATCCTGCTCGCGAATCATACATGCGACTCAGGTACTCATAGATACACATACGAACAAGGTACTCATAGATACTCATAATAAATTCACATTTTTATCAGGGAAAAAAATAGTTACTCAAGGAAGTGATAAAATTCTCTTTTAATGGACACGAAGATAACATTTAAATCTTTTCTAGAATTCATTTTCCAAGTACGATAAGATTTTAAATATTATAAATTTATCAGTAAGGTTACCAGTACGGAAAAATAAAGCATGATTTACCAGGAAAATATTTGTCCAAGGAAAATCAATTATCTTTCTAGAAGAATAAGAAAATAAACTTTAACCTTCTTAGGTATTCAGTTACTAATTTAATAATATTGACAGTCTAATTTCATTAGCAAAATTACAAGTACAACACGTAAAGCATGCTAGTGGGTCCTAGACTACCCAGACACAAGCATAATAGTAGCTACGCACGTACTCCCATCACCTCGTGCGTACGTATCCCCCACAAATAGTAGCACATATTCAATTAGTTCACTTATGGGGACAATTCCCCCTCACAAGATTAGAAAGGAAACTTACCTTGCTCCGAAGATTCATAGCCGGCCTCCAAGCCCTTCCGATGACTCTCATTGATGCACCACGCCCAAAACTAACCAAATAATGGGCAAACCGATGAAAATATACTCTAACACTTATATCAATTCAATTTATATAAATTCCCAATTCCGCTCAGAAAGCCGATAAAATCACCCTCGGGCCCACGTGCCCGAATTCCGAAAATTTTTCAAAGATAAAGTCTATCCATAACCTCATGAACTCAATTTTATAACTTATTCCCAATTCCATGCTCAACTTCGTGGCCAAAATCCAAAAATATAAATTTCTAGGTCTTCTACCCAAAACCCATAATTTCCACCAATTTCCATGTTTAAATCCTTATGAAATCTTGTATTTAACCTAATACTTGCAAGAATTACTTACCTCATAGAAGATGACGACATCCACTCTCTTCAAGGCTCCAAAATCGCCCAACCAAAGTGAGAAATGAGTGGAAAATGGCCAAATCCCGTCTTAAAATACACACTGCCCAGACCCGACCTTCGCACCTGCGGCCTCCAGCCTCGCACCTATGCGCCCCCAAGTGCGCCCATGCACCCGCACCTGCGGCTTGCTCCTCCCCAGCCGGGCTCCACAGCTGCGCTTCCTCTTCCGCATCTGCGCTTCCGCAGGTGGGGAAATAACCTCGCACCTGCGCCCCCCAGCCAAGCCAGTAAAAATCCGCACCTGCGATGCCAAAGCCGCACCTGCGGCCCTTGTTGCACAGGTGCGGTCACACTAGACACCAGCATCCTCAGCCTTTCCCAACTTCCAAATTCGATCCAATAACCACCCGGAATCCACCCGGGGCCTCCAGAACCCCGTCCGATCCCACCAACCAGTTCCAAAGCATAATGCGGACCTGCTCGAGGCCTCAATCATATCAAATAACATCGAAACAATGGATCGCAACTCAATTCAATCCTTATGAACTTTGAAATTTCCAACTTCTACATTCGATGCTGAAACCTATCAAATCACGTCCGATTGACCCCAAATTTTGCACGCAAATTATATTCAACACTATGGACCTGCTCCAACTTTCATAATCGGAATCCGACCCCGATATCAAAATTTTCCCTTCCGGTCGGACTTCTTAAAAACCTTCTAATTTCTAACTTTAGCCAAATGACTCAAAAATGACCTGAGGACCTCTGAATTCACTTCCAATCGCGCTCCTAACACCAGAAGCACCATACGGAGCTATTCTCAGACTCGGAATCCCAAACGGACATCAATAACACTGAAATGCACTTTAACCTAGACTTAAGAAATTTCTTCTAAAATACTAACTTCCACAATATGCGCCGAAATGCTCTCGGGCCATCCAAAACCCGTTCCGAACATATGTCTAAGTCTGAAATAATCATACGAACCTGCTGGAACCTTCAAATCCTGATTCTGAGGTCGTTTACTCAAAAATCAAATCATAGTCAATTCTTCCAACTTAAGGCTTCTGAAATGAGAACTTTCTTTCCAATTCGACTCCGAACTTCCCGAAATTCAACTCCGACCACGCCTACGAGTCATAATACCTAAAATGAAGCTGCTCACAGCCTCAATCTACCTAACAATGAGCTAGAGCTCAAAACGACTAGTCGGGTCGTTACAAGAGTCATTTATGGAAGTTTTGCATTTGCTCATTTCGTTCGTGTCATATAGATCATGTCAAAAAGAAAGAAGGGATAGCCTTAACATACCTGAGCCGATTCTCTTGATGATTCTTCCAACACCCATTGATTGTGACAAAATATGTAACGACGGGTCGAAGTAGAGAAAAATCCATATGATATTCTTGAGAAAGATTCTACCGTACTCCCCTTAGAATCGCAAAATCCCGTTGCTATTACGCAGTATAATTTCGGATAAAATAATTTGCTGAAGCAAAATCACGTCAATCTATCTCACTTTGTAAAAGATTTGTATGATATCTTGTTTGACAATTTCCATTTGTTCCTACATGTATAAGCATCTCAATTTGTGATTTTGAAAGGCATTTTATATAAGTGGGTGTGGGCCCCAACACTTTGTATGACTAAGCCACAAAGACTCCTCCAATATTGCCACCTTATTAAATGAACTTAAAAGTCACATTAGGCTTGATTTAAGCCTTCATGTTTGCTGCCACATTAGGGAGTTAATTCCTTATCCAATAATTTCTTAATTATAAGTTAATCTCCCACTTAAAAATTCACAGTTATTCAATTATCCACATAATTAAGAATTATCAAAAATTACTTAAAGTACTACTTATTTTTAACACACCTTATACACCTTACTATCATGGTCATGCAGTACCTTGTATGGCACTAGTCCATAAATATCGGGTATTATAGCTCGGATCATATTTTATCCCAAAATGTCAAACTTTGATTAAATTCATTTTCTTCGATTTGCTTACCTTCTCACCTTCACGAATTTACTCACCACTTATTTGAAATAGCATAATGCTTATAATATTAAAATAATCTCATTCTCGAACTTACATCGATTAACTTACGACGAAACTTTAACGTATGAAAATGTGGGATGTAACATGTCATTTTCCGAGCTTATCTTAATTTACATATGACGTACTTTCACGTACGAAAACATGGGGTGTAACAGCATATTTGTTTCGTGTACTCTTTTCTGTTATATTGTAGCATAGTTCTATTGTTAGTTTAAGGTGCAGGTTTTATCACTGAGTATCTTTTAACTAAAAAGCCTTGTCACTACTTCGACGAGGTTAGACAAGATACTTGCTGGGTACATGAGGCCGGTTGTACTCATACTACAGTTCTGCACCTTGCGTGCAGATTTTGGAGTGGAGCTGCTGGTGATGTCGCGATCTGACTCTGAATATTTTCGTGCATTCTGGAATATAGCATTCACTTGTCCTAGGTAGCTTTAGATTTTGCTAATCTGCTTATGTAACTTTCAAGCAGATTGTGTATTAATTTGTACCAGCTTTGTAAATTTCAAATTCTTAGAAGCTTATGATTCGTACTACCAGTCATTGGGTTAATATGTAAATGTTCAAATAATTCTTCACTGTTTCCTATAAATTTCATTTGGATTGTATTGTCTGTTAGTTGGCTTACCTAGCGGGTCGATTTAGGTGCCATCACGACTAGTAATTTTCGGGTAGTGACACTATATAAATATAAGTGCACACATAAAACAAATATCATAAGATTTCGTGCATGTGAATACTTTATACAATCTAGTTTGATCACTTTGGTGACTAACAAACTATATAAATATTAGTACATGCATAAAATATAAATATTATGTATGTGTATATTTTTTGTAAAATATTTCAGCTTGGATACGTTGGTGACTAACAAACTACATAACATAGAATACACGCATAAAACTAAGTGCAATCATTAAACAAGTAATCCACATTATGGTCCAGAATATAAAGATAAAACTTTATTACCTTCACTGTAATTGTAAAGGGCTGAACTTAAGATAAACCAAACACCTTTACAAATTTAAACAATATATAGTTTTATGTAACTAGAATTGTTTGCCTTAGTGGCCGTAAGAAAGTTAAACTAAAATGACCTTGAAAGGATTTGTTCAAATTCTGGGAGTTTTTTTTATAATAATACCTAAAATAATTCAAAACTTAGTTTCCACATCTCCAGGGTAAGCACAAAACAAAAAGGGTGTCGTTCTCGAAAAGCAAAGACGAAATCCTTCACAATCTCCATCAATATCTCCCTCTTTCCAATTGCTCCATAATATTAAAAGCAGTTAAAGGATTAGATTCACTATCTTATTCTACAAACAGAATCTAAAAATCATTGTCACGGTTCCCATTTCCTTCCGTAAAATGTTGTAATGAAACCTAATCTTAGGGACTAGGTAACCCATATACTTACTAAATTAATGAAAAAATTTAACCAACAACTATTAAATGCGAAATAGAGACTACTATGCAAGTAAACAATCCCAAAACCGATAGTACAAGTCATAAGTTCTACAGAATTTAGTAGAAAATCTCTAAATACAATTGTTCCATAATAAAATTAAACAGTACAAGTTAAAATTTAGAAGGTGACACAAAGGCCTGCGAACGTGACAGCAGGTATACCTTGAGTGTTGATAGCAATGCCCGATCAACTAGCAAATGATCAACAACTCCAAGGTATCTGGATCTGCACAAAAATGTGCAAAAAGCGTTGCATGAGTACACCACGACGGTACCCAACAAGTATCAAGAGTAACCTCGGTGGAGCAGTGACGAGGGACAGTCAAGACACAAGCTGGACTTAATAACCTGTACAGGTATGAATGTGAAACAAACAATAAATAATATCATTACAAGTTTAAACATGTTAGAAGTAACAAAACAATACTCACAATAGGAAACTAGAAACAACTATTAGCAATAGGGAAACCAACAAGTACTACGCCGTAGAGTAAGGTGAACACAGTTTAAATACTATGAAACCAAATGAAGGAAAGCAAGTAACAACTTAATAAGGACAACTGCTTTCACACAAGATTTGTTCCAGAATTTCTCCAAGGTGCCAAACCTTAAAATCACAAATCACGGGTCTCGAATCACGAACCCAAATCACTTGGCATCTTGTGCCCACACTATAAATTTCAACCGCATAGACTACTCACGTGCCAATTCTATTAATCTAATATCTGTATGGAAAACTCACGTGCTAGAAATAACAACAACTCATAACCGCATGGACAACTCACGTACCAATAGTACAGCTTTCACGTAGAAGGCAAGTATATGAGGATATATGTAAATGATCAATAGACATTAGGGTTCATATTCTCTAACCGAAATGGGTGATTAATTACATGTATGCTTGTGCAAGTGTTCTATCACAACATGTAATAGTAGAGATAACAAATGGCACATAGTGAACAATCACCACAAAATGTACAAAGAATAATTCATACAAGGTAGGCAAACCATTCCACAAATAACATCAATAACAATGCCCTCGGACCAATACAAGTCATCACAAATCATCCCCGACATAGCCCATCTTATCTCGTCACGTGCGCTACAATAAAGTAAAATGTCAGCCTTATCTCACCGCACGCGCATAATAATGTTCCCACCTTGTCTCGCCACATGCGCAACGTGTGTGTGTGTGCGTGTATATACCACAACCACGCATAGCCCTAAGCTTAACAACACTAAGTACAATAATAACAAAAACAACAATAACACGAGAGTATGACAAGTAAATTAACACAAAATCTTCAGAATACCAAGAAACGGAAGAACAAACTCAGAATGAAAGACACAATAGAGAATAATGGTTCCAGCAAGAAAAACTCAACAAGGGGAGCGAGAATGTGTGTATATACCACAACCACGCATAGCCCTAAGCTCAACAACACTAAGTACAATAACAACAAAAATAACAATAACGCGAGAGTATGGCAAGTAAATTAACACAAAATCTTCAGAATACCAAAAAATGGAAGAACAAACTCAGAACGAAAGACACAATAGAGAATAATGGTTCCAGCAAGAAAAACTCAACAAGGGGAGCGAGAATGTATTAAAAAATTTCCACATAAGTGTAACTTAACGATAAGAGAGATAACGTAAGTGAATGATTTCAAATAAGGATAAGTCAACAATGAAATAACAACAAATCTTCAGCTAAGACTAAGCAATCATGTGAGAGGTAATAATATTAACTTCAACTCCAATTAATCGTTTAAGGATAAACTCAATAATAAAAGTATCTCCATGAATTGGAAACTCAACAATAAAAGACATCACGTAAAGTTTAAGCTGGTAACAACTCCAATTAAGCACATAAAACAAACTCGGTAAGTAAGGAATGTGACATGTAACAACAACTTCCAACAAAGCATGTAATAGTGGACATGGCGAATAAGGATATAACATGATAAGGCAACTTCATTTTTAATATCCATAAGACCGAAGTGTCTAAAATGGTAAAAATTCTACATATAGGCCGTGTACACACTCGTCACCTCGTGTACACGTCTTTCACGTAGTTCAAATAGTGCAAACAACCCACCTACAGACGGTTCAAATCTAACCAAAATAATTTCATGACATAATTAAAACTCATAGGAACAATTCCGGATAATAAAATTTTGGTTTTTAATTAAAACTAAAAGGTCAACTCGAAAGTCAACCCGGGGCCCGCACTTTGGAACCCAACAAAAATTAACAAAATCCGAACACCCATCTCAATTGAAGATCATTTCTCCCATCCACACTGATAACCGTAAAACCAAATTCCTCACTATTCAATCATTTCCAGAAGACTAGATTCCCACATAAACACATGGTATTAGCCTAAACCAGCTGCAACAAAATCATGCTTACACTCACACGGTACAACCACACAACGTAACAGATCATACGTATGCCCGTAATAATAACGCTGGCCACAATAGCTGCCCATAATCAAATACGGCACCGACAATTAGCCGCATCTCAGTTAAGACCCTGTTCTAGACCTTCACAACACTGACAACAATGCAAGAATACAAAAACCTCATAACTGTTCACCTGAATCATCACCCGAACCATCTCAATTGAAGATCATTTCTCCCATCCACACTGATAAACCGTACAACCAAATTCCTCACTATCCGATCATTTCCGTAATACTCTATTCCCACATAAACACACGGTATTAGCCTAAACCAGCTGCAACAAAATCATGCTTACATTCACACGGTACAATCACACAACATAACAAATCATACGTATGCCCGTAACAATAACGCTGGACACAATAGCTGCCCATAATCAAATACGGCACCGAAAATTAGCTTCATCTCAGTTAAGACCATGTTCCAGACCTTCACAACACTGGAAAAAATGCAAGAGATACGAAAACCTCACAAATGTTCGCCCGAATCATAAAGTCATATTTAACGCCACCTGGGCACACACCTCGTAAGCTAACACCCAATAAGCATAACGCGTATATGACTAATAATGCAAAGAGAAACACATAAGAGGACTATCAAACAAGTCCAACAGGCATAACTCCCTATCAGTACCATACTACGAATTAATTTCACGAGGGAGAATTTAAACACAAGAACTAATCACAAGGATCTCATCCGAATATAACTCCATCGCGGCCCGCGGCCCTGTTCAAACATATCAAATCACATGAAAATGCGAGGATCCCGCCCTCAGCTCTGAATCACAAGTAGTATACATATCATGCCAACCAAAACCTCCCATTTTTAAAGAAAATTTCCTCTAAACAAAATTACAACACACAATGGACCCCCCTCATCGGTAGAGAATCTAAATCACAAATTGTAACCAATCACCCAGTTAATCACACAAAAATCTACCCCAATGAATAACACAAAGTCATTTCTAGTCTCATAGATCTCTATAGTGAGCAAACACAAAATGATAGACAGGGGCTATCACCATAGAATCTCCCAACAGAGGTAAACACATAAGTAGAGTACAAAATCATGAAGCTCACTCATATGTGGAGCATGATAGGAGGACTCACCCCAATAAGCAGTAGCGAATCAACATAAGAATAGTGCTCCTCTAAAACAAATCGAAACCATACCTATAACGACACCATCTTGTGTAGAGTTCTCAGCCATACCATAGAAAATATATCAATAGGCGGGGCCTCCCCCTCTTGGGATCCCTCTACCCTCCTGACCTACATCCCTAGCTGGCGGTGCAGGGATAGAAGCAACTAGAGCAGAACTCATATCCTGAATACTCTACTGTGACACATCTGTTCAAAGTCTGGTACAATCTCTCATCATATGGCTGGTATCTTCACACTCAAAGCAACCCCTTCACTAACGTGGTTGTAGAAGTTGTCGGTACGAGTAATCTGAGACCCATAGGTATCTGAAACACTGCGCCAAGCCTAAAGTACTGGATGGCCCACAAAAACTCAATCATGGCGTGCCTTGCCTCCATAATAGGGACATGTAGGTCCTCCTGGTTTATGAGGCCTCTTAGCCTCCCTGACCTTTCTCTCATGATCTTGCATATCCTCTCTCTTCTGGCCCCGCATGCTCTCCAATCGACGAGCAATTTCTACCACCCGCTGAAAGGGAACATCTAACTCCAACTCCCGAGCTATGTTGAACCAGATGTCATGACTGAGCCCCTCAATGTATTTGTGGA
Organism: Nicotiana knightiana; assembly: GCA_005239525.1. Taxonomy (NCBI): domain Eukaryota; kingdom Viridiplantae; phylum Streptophyta; class Magnoliopsida; order Solanales; family Solanaceae; genus Nicotiana; species Nicotiana knightiana. Next base: position 196,433 of record ML427653.1, read on the forward strand.
CTCTCTCCCTAATTATGGAAACCAAAACAGGTGCATGTCTGGACAAATCACTGAATCTTACAGCATACTCTAACACAGACTTAGTGTCCTAGTGCAGCAGTTCAAATTCCACACGCCATGCGTCCCGAAGAGTCCGGGGAACAAACTCTCTCAAGACATCTCTGAAAGTTAAGTCCATGAAAGTAAACTTACATTGGTCTACCAAACTCTTTTCTCACCACCAGTGATATGCCTCTCCCTTAAGCTGGAACGTAATAAAAGCAACCTCACTCGTCTCTATAATACCATAGTGCGAAGGATACGGTGGCAGTCCTCTAGAAAATCGTGGGCATCATCTGAAGCCAAAACATTGAAAGTAGGAGGGTGATACTTCTTGAACCTCGCAAGTCTGAGCTGCTCCTCCTTTGTTTCCCTTGGCCTGAGCTCAGGCTGAACCAGAAAAATAGGGTGTATCGGCACCACACCTAGAACCTAACCAATGTGAGCTTGCTGCTCTACAGTACCGGCGGTGGGAATCTAAGCTCCTCCCCCAATCTGCAAAGTAGCTGGTGCAACGAAGACCAACCCCCTTGAGTCAATGTACCAAATATGCTTAGGAACTATGCTAAAGTCTCAAGAAGTCTGGGGGTAGCAACGGGCGCCTCCGGTGCCTGTTTCCCAATCGGAGCTACTAGCGGCTCCTCAACTGCTGCTCTGACAGGTGCTCTAGTTATAGCACGTGCCCTTCCTCGTCCTCTACCTCGGCCCCTTCCCTAGCCTCTAGCAACACTGGTTCTAGGGGCAGCATCATCAGTAACTGCAGCTGGTGTTCTCACCATCTATAAGAGAATAGAATAACAAAGGCTCAACTCGAGATTAATAAACTCACACGATAGGAATGAAAGAAGTGAATATTTTTTTCCTAATAGTTTTGTACCCTCTAGAAGATAAATATAGAGGTTTCCGTACCGACACGCAAGACTCTACTAAACTCGCTTATAACTCGTAGCACCTATGAACCTAGAGATCTAATACTAACTTGTCACGACCCCAATTTCCTCCGTAAAATTTCGTGATGGCACCTAGTTTTAAGGACTAGGTAAGCCTAATACTTACTAAATTAATGGCAAAATTTAACCACCAACTATTAAATGCAAAATAGAGATTACTATGCGAGCCAACAATCCCAAAATCAGTAGTACAAGTCATAAGCTCCACAGAGTTTACTAGAAAATCTTTAAATACAATTGTTCTAGAATAGAATTAAACAATACAAGGTAAAATTTGTGAAGGTGACTCCAAGGCCTGCGAACGCGACAGCAAGTATACCTTGAGTCTCCACAGCAATGCCCAATCAGCTTGCAAATGACCAACAACTCCGAGGTACCTGGATTTGCGAAAAAATGTGCAGAAAGCGTAGCATGAGTACATCACGGTGGTACCCAGTAAGTATTAAGACTAACCTTGGTGGAGTAGTGATGAGAGCCAGTCCAGACACAAACTGGACTTAATAACCTCTACAGGTATGAATGTGAAACTAACAGGGAAATAATATCATTATAAGGTTAAGCATGGTATATGTACCAAAACGATACTCACATTAGGAAACTAGAAACAACTATTAGCAATAGGGAAACAAACAAGTACTACACTGTAGAGTAAGCTGAACACATTTTAACTCTGGTGAAACCAAATGAAGGAAAGCAGGTAACAACTCAATAAGAACAACCGCTTTCACACAAGATTTGTTCAAGAATTTTCCCGAGGTACTAAACCTTAAATTCACAAATCACGGGTCTCGAATCACAAACCCAAATTACTTGGCATCTTGTGTCCACATTAGAAATTTCAACCGCACGAACTACTCACGTGACAATTCCATTAATCTCCTATCCGCACGGACAACTTACATGATAAGGGAATAACATATCTCATATCTTCACGGACAACTCACGTACTAGCAATAACAACAATTCATAACTGCACGGATAACTGACGTACCAATAATACAGCTCTCACACAGAAGGCAAGTATACGAGGATATATGTAAATGATCAATAGACATCAAGGTTCATCTTCTCTAACTTATATGGTTGATTAATTACGTGTATGCTTGTGCAAGTGTTCTATCACAACATGTAAGAGCAAAGGCAACAAATGGCACATAGTGAAAAACCACCACAAAAAGTATAGAGAATAACTCACACAAGGTCACCACTACACAAATAATATCAATAACAATGGCCCCAGGCCAACACAAGTCATCACAAATCATCACTAACATAGATCACCTTGTCTCGCCATGTGTGCAACAATAAAGTAAGATGTTTGCCTTATCTCGCCGTACGGACATAATAATATTCCCACCTTGTCTTTCCACATGCGCAAACCATATATATATATACGTGTGCTAAAACATAACAACATAATATAAAGACTTTCACCGCATGTGCTTATATGTCACAACTTTTTCCTCAAAACATTTTAAATACCACAATCATGCATATCCCTCAGCTCAACAACACTGAGTACAATAGAAACAACAACAATAACACATGAGTATAGCAAGTAAATTAACACAAAAACTTCAGAACACCAAGAAATGGAAGAACAAACTCACAATGAAAGGCACAACAGATAATAATGGTTTCAGCAAGAATAACTCAAGAAGGGGAGAGATAATGTATAACAAAATTTCCATATAAGTGAAACTCGACGATAAGAGATATAGCATAAGCAAATGATTTCCAATAAGGGTGAGTCAACAATGAAAGGGATAACAAATTTCCAGTTAAGACTAAGCAATCACGAGAGAAGTAACCATATAACTTCAATTCCAATATCATTTAAGGACAAACTCAATAATGAAAGTATCTCCATGAAATGGCAACTAAACAATAAAAGAAATCACGTAAATGTTAAGCTGGTAACAACTCATATTAAGCATATAAAACAAACTCGGCAAGTAAAGAATATGACATGTAACACCAACATCCAACAAAGCATGTAATAGTGGGCATGGTGAATAAGGATATAACTTGATAAGGCAACTTCATTTTTAACATTCATAAGATCTAAGAGTCTAAAATGGTCAAATTTCCACATATAAGTCCTGTACACACTCATCACCTCGTGTTCACGTCTTTCACGTAGTTTAAATAGTGCAAAAAACCCAATTCCCACAGGGTAGTTTCTCCATACAATGTCAGGCAAGATACTTACTTCGACGAAGCTAAAATGATACATTAAAATGAACTTCGCGAGTAAAACCACTTCCGGACGGCTCAAAACTAACCAAAATAATTTCATAACACAATTAAACCTCATAGGAAAAATTCCGGATAATAAAATTTTTATTTTTAATTAAAACTAAAAAGTCAACCCGAAAGTCAATTCGGGGCTTGCACCTCGGAACCCGACAAAAATTCACGAAATCCTAACACCCATTCTGATATGAGTCGAACATACCCAAATAACTAAATCCCGAATCCGATTCGCCCTTCTAAACCTCAAATCAAGTTTGGAAAATATCTATTCTAATCCCCCGAATCGCAAACATAGGTGCTAGTGTTAGAGTCGTGAATAAAAAACCAATCAATTTAAGACTACCTACCCCAGTCCAATATGCGAAGTTTACTACCGAAAATCGTCCAAACCGAGCTCCTCAACTCTAATTGTGTTAAAAATGGTGAAACTTCCGTTTTTAGAAACCTCTCCAGGCAAGTCTCATTTCACACCTGAGACTTATAAATCGCATTTGACACCAGCGATTTTCATCTGTTCCCTCAAACACCAGAAAATAACAGTCTTTCCCGACACGAAAATGGGCTTAACTCTCTCATACAACCTCGGAATGCGACGATTCTTGTGCCATGGTTCTGTATTTACGATACAGATCTGATGGTTCAATCGAATCACAAATTGAAGGTCATTTTTCACAAATGTGGGAATCTTTATGTCAAAATAAGCGACGCTGAAACATCAAATAAGAGGGCGACACAATCCAAACCCATCTGAAACTCACCTGAGCCCCATGAGACCCCAACCAAGCATACTAAAAAGTCTCAAAATATAATATGAACTTGCTCGAAGCCTCAAATTTCCTCTAACAACAATAGAATCATGTATCGCGCATCGATTCAAGCCTAAGAAACTTATAAAACTTCGAATTTTAAAACTAATGTCGATTCATATCAAACCAACTCCAATTGACTTCAAACTTTGCACACAAGTCTTAAATGATTGCACATACCTATTCCAACTTCTGAAATTGGGATCCGATCCTGACATCAATAAAGTCAACTCCTGGTCAAACTTTTTTTCAACTTTCGCTAATTCATGCTAGAACGACCTACGGACCTCCAAATCAACATTCGGACACACTTCTAAAATCAAAATCACCGTACGGAGCTATTGGAATCACCAAAATACCGTTCCAGAGTCGTCTACACAAAAATAAAACTCCGGTCAATTTTTTGCACTTAAGCTTCTAAAATAAGAATGTTTTTCTTCCAAATTAATCCTGAATCATCCGAAAATCAAATTAGATCTATTACGCAAGTCATAACACATAATACGAAGTTGCTTGAGGCATTAAATCACTGAACGGGATGCTAATTCTCAAAATGACTGGTCAGATTGTTACAATCATGAAAATATATTTATGGAAAAAAGGTCAGATTTGTCCCTCTACTTTAACAAATTAGCCACGTTTATCCCTAGTTCTACTATCGGTTTAAATTTATCCCCGTCATTAAGATAGTAGACAAAATTGTACCTAACCCTAACAGAAGTCCATTGTGGCACCGGGACCCTTCTATTAAACTGCCAACTAGGCAAATTAATACTCATTGACAAAAATGGCAGATTCGACTGGCCATTCTTAAAACAAACTAATCCTGATAACTCAAGTTCAACTCTCTAATAACCTATCCCGCAAAAACTGTGCACTTTGACCTTGAAATCCTTTTAATTTGACTCTTCAAATTCCTTTTACCAGCGAGCTTCCAACTTGAAAATATGGCCATTCCTGTCATGCTAAGCAAAAAAACCTATTTCATCTTCTTCCTTATCCTCTCAACAACCACCCTAAGAAAACCAATGCCATTTTAATCATCCAATTGAGAGAAATATATTGAAAAATCTGTCTTCGATTAATCAGCAATCTGAAAAAGGAGATTCCGGCAACTTCTGGGTAACAAGGCTACTGTTAATGTCTTCCCCATACTCAACAGGCCTCACACATACAGTAAATTGTGGCTAAACTTTGGCTGAAATTCTGGAGAAGAAGATGACAGGAAATTGTTAGTTGATGAAGAACACGAATTAAGGAGTTAACTCGGGTTCCCTACTAACGGGTCAGTGACTGGAGCGGATCTTTTAAAATTGGGTATAAAATTTGCTTAACTGGCAGTTTAAGAGAAAGGTCTCAGTGCCACAATGGACTTCTTTTAGGGTTATGGACAATTTTGTCTAGTATTTTAATGGCCAATGCAGATTTAGACAAATGGTAAAACTAGAGATAAATATGACTAATTTACTAAATTAGAGAGACAATTGTAACCTTTTTCCCTATATTGAAACGATGATTCATAATTGCCAACGACATCACGTGACTTCTAAACAACAACACATTCATAAATAGTTGTTCTTTTAATGAAGATTATCCGTTCAAACAATCCAGGCTCGGATACCACATATAAACATAAACGTTAATTCATACCAAGATCTTGAACATGATAATCTTACATATAATCATTACAGAAAATATACATGAAATGGAAGCCATTATCACGAAGAGGGAGCGTTAATTGGTAAATTGGTTTCTACCTCCTAGCCCTAGCCTTATGTTACCACAAGCCTCTGTGATGGAATTGTATGTAGGAAAAGTAGTAGCCCTAATGGGTGGAGGGAGGACCAATTTATAGAGATTTTGATATAATCGGGTACGTCCATCAAGCAACCAACCAGACGAATGAGATGAGATATGCTCATTAATTAAATATTAATTACGGGCCTTAAAGCCATTGGGCCACACACTTAGGAAAACTTACATATATGTGTGTGTTTGTTCAGCATTTTAGCATATGAACAACTAAGATGTAATTTTCGAACCAAGTTTGATCTGTTTACTAACCAAGCTAGATAAATAATCCGAAAGGAACTAGATTAAGAAACTTTTGGGGTGAGCTATAAATATTATCCAACTATCTCCCTCATACCTATGAAATATTGTTCTAGCTTGGAAGATGAGAACCTTCACAAGCTAAGGAAAGGGTGACAGCATACAGACATAAGAACATATATATGTACATAAAATTTACAGTCTAATTTTAGCTGTGTAGTAATGATGCATATTGAGTACTGTACTCATCTTGCTACTAATACTTCAAAGATGATTAGAAAACCAAAACGGAAGGATTGAAAACTGAGAAATAAGATGTTTGTAAAGATTTTGGACCACTCCACCTATTACCTTAAGGTTTTCGATTAAGTATTCAGATCACTTCACAAGTAAACCAAATATAATACTTAGGGTGAGTTCCTATGTACAAAAAATGGCTATACAAGGGTTGACTAGAGAAGTGGTTTTACATTTATGTTCATGTAGGGGAGAAACAAAATGCTAAAAGGTACTAACTATAAACTCTTGTTAGTTCTATACAGGTAATTCGGGTGAAGGCTGAGGGTTCATGCAACTTGAAATTCTCTGGACAATCTGTGTCATGATTGGTCTTGCTTCAGAATTTTCGAACAAAGCTGAGTTAGCCACATCAACCAAAACCCTTAGCTGTTCTATATCTATAGTATCATTGAGTAGTGGATCCAACATGCCAATTAGCACCTCCAAATCCTCAGTTTTCCTGCATTCCTCTGTATATTCGGCAAGTGTCGTCGAGCCCTGCACCGACTTGAGCCCTGTAATGAGCTCGAGAAGTAACACCCCAAAGCTATAAACGTCACTTTTTGGTGACACTAGCCCCGTGTTAAGGTAATAGGTGTCAACATAACCAAGTGAACCCTTTACTTTAGTAGGAGTGGTTGCACTTACAGCATCATTGCCTAACTTGCATAGCCCGAAATCTGCAAGCTTGGCATGATCGTCGTCGATTAACAGTATGTTTGATGATTTGACATCTCTGTGGATGACAGGTGGGTCAGCTACTGAGTGGAGATAGTCGAGAGCACGAGCAACGTCTAATGCAATGTTTAGACGATTAGGCCATGATAGTACACCAGAGGATTGCCCATGGTATGTGTGCATCCTCTCAAAAAGGCTTTTGTTGGGAACATACTCCAAAAGTAGTAATTGTTCTCCTGCTTTAATTAATTTATGAATGGAGCTGAATTTGAATCAGATATTTAGCACGACATATAAGAAAATAACATAATTTAGGTTTGGGACAAAAGGAAGAGGACAGCGAAATGGATCGTGATGGATTTTTATTTTTTATTTTTTTGGTACTAAAAATAAATATATATATATATATATATATATATTAACTGATGCGTACAGAGGGTGGCTTAGGTAGTCGGCTATTACAAGCCTTTTTCATTTGACCAAAAATTCTCTTTGATGTTTTTCTTTTGGGATTTTTTTTTTTTTTTTGGGTGAATATGAAGCATTACGTTTGTCTAATATAGTAAGAAAAGACAATAATTGGAACAAAAGGGAGATGACAGCAAAAGAATCTTGATGGATTTTTCTTAGTTCACCAACAAGTGCACTTGTCTCTTCTTCAATATATAGCCAATGGAAGCCTTTTTCATTTGGACAAAAGTTCACTTTGATGTATTTCTTTTGGGATTTTCTTGGTGAATATTCTTTCTACTTCACCCCCAAACCCCGGGGAAGTTATCTTCCTTGGTATCATCTACCACTAAAGACAATTGTTGTTAAGAGCTATCAAACATTTACTTTTGTGTCGAAATATGGTTTTGATCCATTATCTAATAGAGTTAATGGTTAACAAGACCTCGATGATTTGTTCTCTCACGTATCCCACACTAGTTGAGGTTGAATCCTATGATTTATTTTCTTAACGTAGTATCAAAACGGGCAGAGGTTCTCCATTCGAGTTTCATTGCCACACATTGTTAAAAAAGAATTTTCACGCGTTAAGTCCTTAAACAAATCAGGCAGCCATGTGATGGACGCTTTAAAGATATAATTAAGTAAATAAAAAGTATTTTATTTATAATATGTTTAAACTTTCAAATGAGATGGTCACGTGTTTCAACATATTCCTTTTGTAGGCGTGGATAATTCTAATGGAAAAATTTACAAATGTCCTAAACATTGTGAATGTATTCATTTTCATGCAGCTTAAGCCTCATGCCAGCAATAATAATGTTAAAATTTATCATCCACAAAAATAATCCAAAGAGGGTTTATCGTTTTAGTCATTTTACTGTGAATTAGTTTGGAGGGGAAGTGTATTGGAGAAAGCTGAAAGCATTGTGAAGAATACTCCATACATGTTTTTTAATGCTCAAACCAATGATAAGGATAGTGATTTTTACATTCCTATTACCATATCCAGAAAAAACAGACCAAAGAGAGTTTTAATTTCATCTCATTTGATATTTCTTTCTTGGCTTTAATTTGAGCCAATGATTAAGTCTTCTTTGTCTTCAGTATAATATGTATGATAACATTTAGAGAACTTGTGGAATTTGGGAGATTAAAGTTGATTACCTTTGTCCAAGCAAAATCCCATTAACCCGACCAAGTTTGGATGTGATATCCTAAGCAAGACCGAGACTTCATCCAAGAACATCTTTGTTTTGCCACCTCTTTCCTCCATGACACGCTTCACTGCACCTAATCTTCCATCTTCAAGCTCAGCAAGATAAACATATGAAGTTGCTCCAATGCCAATCCGAATCTTGAAATCTTTGGTTGCCATCTTCAACTCTTCTAGTGGATAAGTTCTTATAGTAGCATTACAATCAATACTGATCTCTCTGGACTTTTCATCAACTTGATTTTCTTCATCTGGTTTTGTTTTTGAAAGCTGCTTATTGCCTTTAGAATCTAGATAAATAGCTAACTTCTTTAAGATAATTGTGAGAATGATGATAAGAACTATTGCACCAGCAATCCAATAGCTTTTTGGATTGGATTTGGAGAATCCATGGAACCCCATGTTGGGATCGGATTCGATCAGGAACTATACTTCTTGAATTTACTCAATCATATAGTAGTTTCTTTAGACATGTATTTGCAATTGGTTCTTTCTTGTCTTAGATACTGTTATTGGATGATAACAAAGATTCATAAATTTGTCAATATGCTGCTTGTCTTTTAATATTGACCTCCCAAAGACAGTTTTAAAATAAAAATGACAAGAAGAAGCACATTTTTTAATTTGATCAAAATAATTTCCCCCAGTTTACAGTGGCTAGAACATCCTGTTGGACTTTAAAGTTATTGGGCTTTAAAGACAAGGAATGTGAATTGGAAAATTGTGGGAAATAAAATAGAGGGAAATGAAAATTTGAATCAAGTGAGTTTTGTCATGAACTTTGTACCACATTGGTGAAAGACAACTACACTTGTGTGTATAAATATAGAATCACTTCTTAGAGCTCTTAAAAGGAGTTGAAGAGAATGAACCCTCGCGCCGTCGTCGTCGCTCGGCTCGGCTTCGGAAGTTATTTTGACAGTCAGTTCATTAACGGAATTAACTGAAACGTATAATCCAAACGCTGTCTTTCCTTTCTGAACAGACATCTCTTCCTGAACAGACATCACACTGCCTATAAATTCCGAGGCATGGCTTCCTTTTCACTCACTGAAAAATTCAGAATTTCCTTCTGAAAAATACTGCATTCTGCGTCGCAATCTCTCTCTCAAATTTGTAAGTGTGATTTTGCTCCGTTATTTGAGTTCGTTGGTATCGACAACAGATCCAAACAAACATTGCATTTCAATATACTATGTCTCATTCCCAAATTAGTTGTTGTTTGCTATATGGATCATCTTTATCTGTTCTTCTCTTATTCAAGTTCTTCGATTGTTATTAATTAGCCTATCGCTTCTCCTTTGTCCTGTGTTAGGATTGACTATACTTTGCAAAGCTCACATTACTGAAAAGTTATGCATTTAAACCCATTAATTAGTTAGTTTAAAGACATATTCTGGCATAGTTGATTGGGAGCAAAATTGCAACTGAGAAAGGGGATAGTTGAGTTTAAAGTCAATTTATGTATGGTGAAAGATGCGTAAAAAAGACACTGCTTCCTTTGCTTGGACACCGAACAACTGGAACTTTTTTTTTGGGTATATGAAAGTTGTTCTTATTTCTTGTTATTCCGCTGTTTGCTTTAATTTATTAAATGTGAAATAATTTCTGATTAGGGCATACATCTCAAAGATCATAATGTGATTTGATCAATCATCTCATTGACAATTTAGCCAAGAATCAGGAAGTAAATTCTTTTCTGAAGAGGCTACATAACCAATAAGCAATGTTTGTGTTTACCTTGAAAATGGTAATTACAATTATATTTGATTTTGTGGTTCTAAAAATACGTGATCTATTTTAATACTAGTTGTTTAGACAGTAGATGCTAGGTGAAAAGTTAAAAAACGAAATAAGAGCGAAGGGTAATGAGATTATGCAAACCGAGCAGTGGAAAGACGGGGTCTCGAGCTTGATCGGAATGGGCCTCGAGGTCGCGCTCAAGAGCTTGACAAGGGGTTGTCGAGAATGATATAGCAGTATTGAAGGCCTCGAAGATGGCCTATTTGTGATTAACAACGAGCAATAAATGAAGAACAACTAATGAACACAATAAATCAGTGAAACAATTGTAGAGAATGTTTGAGTTAGAGAGCAGAGAATGTTATTGCTCTAGTATTGAATATCATGTCTCTTACAAAGTGACAAGGGTCCCTTTTATATATGAGGGGGAATCCCAACATAGTACATGTGTAATTATTACAAAAGAGAGATGGTTGGTACAGCCATTTAATGCTACGGTACGGGCTTGTACTATTTTGCGTACTCGGGTCAGCTTTAACCACGTGTCTTTTGAAAATTTTCCGCCTTTCCATGATGGCCTTCGATTTTTGCCCTGTCCCGAGGTGTATCGATCCCTCGGAATGCTTCCTCGAGGAGTGCACCTCGGGGTTGAACTTCAGATTCCACTCCGATACAGTCAAGGTCGAGGCTCGGAGAAGCCTTAATATCGGGCTTTCCCGATTTTACCGTAGACAGATAGTCCCCGCGTTTCTTGGAATGAAAAGACAAGAAACGATTTGAATTCACCAACTTTTCAATGCCTTCATTATTCTGTCAGTCATGTTGCGTACGCGAATGACATGATTGGAGAGATGCTTCAAAAGCCAAATTCGCATAGTCTTTGAAAAGATTCGAATTTATTACGTCGGTTGGCTGCCCTTTGGCTTTCCTTAACGCGCGGTTGGCCCCTATAAATACTCCCTCTCCTGCCCCTCTCATTTCACTACTTTTTCTAACCTTTTCTAAAAAGAGCTATCATTGCTTCTTTCTTGTATCCCTTTTTGATCAGCTCCCTCTCGTTTCCTCCGAAATCTTTCAGCATGAATGACGAAGGCCTCCAAAACTATTCCACGAGATGATAAAGCCTCCTCATCTTCACGTTCCTCTAAGGATAAGGCAATTTTCCCCCAAATCTCGAGTAGTGCATCCCTTATACTGTTTACATGATTAGGCATTTTGCAAATATGGTCGAGGGAATGCCTTTCAACCTTGACTACCTGATTAGAATGTACAGTCCCCGACTTTATCGGGGTGGTCTGATTAAACTTCAACGTCGGGCCTCAAAGGTTTTCTTTGCTTGCACCGATGAAGGCAAGGACAGGGAGTGGATGAGCCGCTTCGTTCGAGATATGACCTTGGATTTGATTACATTCGAAAGGATGCCGTTCCCCGAGGAATGGAATACGAATCGTAAGTTAATATTTTAATTTTCCTTCGTGCCAATTTTCCCTTGAACTAATTCCCTTTGACGATGCAGCTGTTCCGTGGTATCCCGATGCGGTTAAGGATCTCTCGAGCTGGGTTCTCCAGCTTGATTCTACCTGCCCGTATGCCGAGCGCGTATGACGCGACCTGGCCAAGGGTCGATGGGAAGCTAAAAATCATGTTGGGGCCTTTCCTTTTGCAATACCTGAGTTCTGTTTAAAAGAGACATCCCCTGGATATATTCCGACTTCTTATGTTATGTGTTTATGTAGGCCTAGGGGAGGCCTCTTTGATAAGAGAAGCATTTCCTGGGGAAGTAGATATCCCAAAACCAAATGAAGAGAAGAAGAGAAAGAAGGAATCGTCGACCGAGCCTTTGGAGCCAAAGAGGGCTATAGTGCAAAGGCCTATGGCCGACTCCGCGGCCTTGGATGAGAAAAAAGATTTCCCAATACCACCCGAGGGAAGTGGAAGCGTAACTGCTTCTGCCTTTGTTGATCCGTTGACGGTTGAGCCGAGGGCTTCTAGATCAGAAGTCGATGATGCCATCCTACCTGGGGCCGAAGAGGTTTCTGAGGGTAGATCGGATGATATCCCCAGTCCAATTGCCAGCCGAAATACTCTCCAGGCCGAAGGGCACTCGGTAGATAAGTCACGGGAGCCTAGTTGTGAGCCGAAGGCCCCGATCGATCTAGCCGGGGTTATTGATGTAGGTGACTCTCTGCCGGTTTCAACATTTTCCCCGAGGGAGATACGGGATGCCCAAAATATAGAATCTTTCGATGTGGGCGCCCTCAGAGGGAAGGACATAGTAGAGGGGCTCCTCAGTACGGCCGAGAAGAATCCCGAACTTAATGCCTCGCTTATTTTCGAGGAAGTTGAAAGGCTTTGCAAACAGGTAATTTTCTTCGTCGATTGTTTCGAGCTTTGATTATCATTTCTTTGACTCTCCTTCTTTCAAGAGAAAGTGCTTTACAATAGGACCACAGCCAAGTTTCAGTCTGATCTGACTCATTACGAAGGGGAGTGTAGGAGATTTTCATCGGAGCCGGAAGAGCTCAGGGCTCTTCTTGCCCAAAAGTAGGAGAAAATGCTGGACCTCCGAGCTTGTTTAGAAATGCTATCTCAGAAACAGAGCGATCTTGATGAACATGTAACATAGCCTTCGTGTGCTTCATTTTTGTTCTTGATATCTGTACTTAACCCTTATCGGGCTAATCTTTGCAGCTTAAGGAGAAGGATGCCCTAATGTGGGAAGGATTCAAAGCCAGGGATGCTGAGATCCTTGGATTTAGGCAGTGTGTGAACGAGATAACCTTTGAGAGAGATGTCCTCCAAGGGAAGTTAACCTCGATTGAGAATTGCCTTCCAGATGTAAGGGATGAAAGTAGCAAATATAAGGACCTCTATGCTGAATCAGTCGCTACGCTATCTTCAATTAAGGCTCAAGTTGATGCACTCATATCCTCGTATAAAGTCGATGTTGCTGCTGCAAACGCCAGGCCAGGAAAGTAGTTGAGGAGGCCGAGCTTAAGCTTTCCCGAGTCCTGGAGCATGCCCAATTAAAGTCTCGGAGGTGTGCTCTCGAGGATATTCATGTAGGGGGGCTCGATTTGCCTGCTGAGATTGAGAGGGTAAAGACCCTAGAAAAGGAATCAGAGATACTGCTTGCTTCCGAAGATGACTCGACTAGTGGCTCGGAAGATGATGAAGATGAGGGTGAAGTCCCCGAGGGGGGAAGAGGCCATTGAAGACCTGGGGGCCGAGGGCCGAGCTGCTGAAAGCATAACCTCCGAGGGAGCCGTTGAAGGCACACCCCAGTTGTATGTTAGGTTTTCATTTATTCTTTTTCCCTGTGCAAGGGCTCCGACTTTGAGCTTTGGAAATATGATTTGCGAACCTCTATCATATATAAAGAATCTTTTATTATTTCTTGTTTCTTTTCTGGTTTCTTGGAATAGGCTCTGATGTCTGTCGATGATTGATCTAATAAATGGGACTTAGAAATGAAACTCTTGGGGGTTATAAATTGGCCCTGAGGCTTTTTAGACTTGCTCATAGGCTCTTACGCGTTGGGTCGGTACGACCTTTGCTATGGCTGGCGCTTAGGATCTTACGTATTGGCCCTTAGGCGCTTTTTTAGTTAATCGTTTAGGGCTCAGCTTTCGAGTCGGTTTTCGACTCAAGCTCTAGGTTATTTAAATCGTCCCTGAGGCTCTTTAGACTGTCGCTTAGGGTCTTATGCATTGGGTCGGTACGACCTTCGATATGGCTGGCGACTTGGGCTCTTACGCATTAGGTCGGTACTCCCTTTAATGTGGTTGGTGCTTGGCCTCTTACACATTTGTCCCTTAGGCGTTTTAGTTAACCATTTTGGGCTCAGTCTTTGAGTCGGGTTTCGACTCGAGCTCATCGACCCTCAGGATTTTTGAATCAGCCCTGAGGCTCTTTAGGCTGGCAACTTGGGCTCTTACGCATTGGGTCAGTACGACCTTTAATGTGGCTGGAAACTCGGGCTCTTACGCGTTGGATCGGTACGACCTTTAACCGGTTCTTTTCGAAGTAATTGGAGGAATGTGATTTTATGGCAATAGCGAGACGTCTCCGAGTTGTGTTAGTTTGGACAGAGCCTTATGACGGTAGTCATTGTATTTGGTCGTAGACTTTTAGTCCCCGAATGAGATAGTCTCGGCGTCTATATTGAGGGTATGCCTTTTGAGGGGTCTTATAAGTTCGAATATATAACCTTGACTTTGATATCGAGAGTATGCCTTTTTAAGGCCTTACAAATTTGTAAATGCCTTGCTTGAGGTCTTATAGATTTGTTGATATTGCCTCATGAAGGGCTCATGTTGTTGATATTCCCTCATGAAGGGCTTACATTGATCCCTCATGAAGGGCTTATGAGCTCAAAGTTACCTGCCTTGAGGTATTACGGCCTCGAGTTTTTGATGACTCGGTGAGGTGGCTATCGAGGACAGTCCCCGAGTTGCGGTTATGCCTTTTTTAAGGTCTTACAAATTCGACATTGCCTCGTTGAGGGCTTGCAAGCTTGAGAACGCCTTGTTGAGGTCTTATGGATGCGATATTGCCTCATCGAGGGCTTGTGTTGTTCATATTGCCTCATGGAGGGCTTATATTGATGCCTCATGGAGCGCTTATGAGCTCGAAGTTACATGCCCTGAGGTCTTACGGCCTCGAGTTTTTGATGACTCAGTGGGGTGGCTATCAAGGACAGTCCCCGAGTGTTCGGGAAGTTTCTGGCCCTGGGGTTGTTTCTTGCAAAAATAGCAAACTTCTTTGAAGGGCGAAGTGTTTTGATGATAAAAGACTCTCTTTCGATTACTCGGTACAAGTTTACATGTTTTCGCCGTCGAGGGTTCGATTATTCTACGTGGACACGGTTCATTCGATCGTTTGGTTTGGTACATTATTCTCATGTCGAGACCCTTTTTGGCATATTTAAGTTTCCTCGAGGGGGTGATTTCCCAGAGGGATGCCCCTCAGTATTGAGGTAGATTGAAGAGAAGCCTCGAATACTTGTTGAGTTCCCCTCAGGTAGCATGCAGGTGTTGCCTTGTTAAAAACCTCGTCGGTAAAACCCATTTGGGATAAAATCCGACACGAGGGAAAAAGAGCGCAACACATGTTTTTCAAACCCAAGGTCTTCGAGTTAAAGGGTGTTGCGGTGTCTTCCATCGGACACCCGTAAAAAATAAATTATTATGAAGCACAAAATGAGAAGGGAGGAAGTTATACCCTAGCAATAGTAGCGCCCAAGCATTAATATGTTCCAGTTGTTTGGAAGTTGCTCGCCTTCCATGGTACCGAGTTTATAGGACCCTTTGTCGATTACTCCGAGGATGCGGTACGGTCCTTCCTAGCTCGGGCCCAGCTTCCCTTCATTTGGGTTTCGAGTGCTTAGGGTGACTTTCCTTAGGACTAGATCCTCGATCCGAAATGTCAGAGGTTCATTCTCATGTTATAGTACCTTTCGATCCTTTGTTTTTGGACGGCCATCCGGACCAGTGTGACATCTCGTTTTTTATCTAATAGTTCGAGGGTTGTAGTCATAGCTTCGTTGTTTGAGTCTTCGGTGGCATGTTGGAATCTGGAACTTGGCTCTCCGACCTCGACTAGTATCAAAGCCTCGGATCTGTATACCAAATATAACGTCGTCTCTCCTGTGCTCGATTTAGAGGTCGTCCGATATGCCCATAGCACCTTGGGCAGCATTTCTCTCCACTTTCCTTTTGCATTTTCTAACTTCTTTTTCAAGTTTTGAATGATGGTCTTGTTTGTGGACTCGGGCTGACCATTTGCACACAGGTGGTAGGGTCTTGACAGGATCCTTTTGATTTCGTGATCTTCAAAAAACCGTGTTACTTTGCCTCTGATGAACTGCTTCCCGTTATCACATGTTATCTCGGAGGGGATCCCAAATCGGCACATGATGTGATCCTAGATGAAGTCGGTGACTTCTTTTTCTCTTATCTTCTCATAGGCATGTGCTTCCACCCATTTCGAGAAGTAGTCAGTCATAAATAGAATAAATCTAGCTTTACCTGGCGCCGTTGGTAGGGCCAATGATGTCCATTCCCCATTTCATGAACGACCATGGGAACATGACTGAATGTAGTTGTTCACTGGGTTGGTGGATCATCGGCGCAAATCTTTGACACTTGTCGTATTTTCGGACGAACTCTTTGGTGTCCCTTTCCATGCTGTCCCAATAGTAACCTGCTCTGATCACCTTTTGAATTAAGGAGTCGGCACCGGAGTGGTTTCCGCAGGTGCCCTCGTAGATTTCTCGGAGTAAATAGTCGGTGTCTCCCGGCACCAAGCATACTGTTAGAGGCCCATCAAAGGTTCTTCTGTACAGAGCTCTATTCTCGTCGAGCGAAAATCGAGTTGCTCTGGCCCGAAGGGCCCTTGATTCTTTTGGGTCTGTGGGTAGCTTCCCACTTCCCAAATAATCTATGTACTTATTTCTCCAATCCCATGTCAGGCTGGTGGAGTTGATTTCGGCATGGCCTTCTTTAATCACTGATTTGGATAGCTGAACAATAGCCCCGGGAAGTATGTCATCCTCCTCGGCGGATGATCCCAGGTTTACGAGTGCATCGGCCTTACTGTTTTGCTCTCAAGGTATGTGGACCAGAGTCCATTATTTGAAGCGACGCAAAGTGACCTGAAGTTTGTCCAGGTACGCTGCATCCTATCCTCTCGTACCTCGAAACTCCGTTTGCCTGATTTACTACCAGAAGGGAATCACACTTTGCTTCGATGACTTCCGCCCCTAGGCCTCTGGCCAATTCGAGACCTGCAATCATAGCCTCATACTTGGCTTCGTTGTTAGACAGTTTTGCAGCTTTTATAGATTGTCTAACCATGCTACCCGTAGGTGACTTCAGAACTATGCCGAGTCCGGATCCTTTCACATTCAAGTCACCGTCGGTGAATAAGGTCCATACCCTTGATTATGTGCCCGCCTTTAGTAGAAGTTCTTTTTCTTCCTCGGGCACAAGGGCAGGCGTAAAGTCGGCCACGAAATCCGCCAAAATTTGGGCCTTGATAGTCGTTCCGGGCTGATACTCGATATCATATCCCCCTAGCTCGATGGCCCACTTGGCCAGTCGGCCTGACAATTCGGGTTTATGCAATATATTTCGAAGGGGATATGTCGTTAAAACACATATACGGTGATATTGAAAATAAGGCTTCAATTTTCGAGATGCACTTATTAATGCAAGAGCTAATTTTTCTAAGTGTGGATACCTGGTTTCAGCATCTCCTAGGATTCGACTCACATAGTAGAGGGGGAATTGCGTACCTTGCTCATCTCAAACCAACACGCCACTCACCGCTACCTCGGACACTGCCAAGTACAAATATAGTGTTTCGTCTTCCTTCGGGAGTGGAGCACAGGCGGGCTCGAGAGATACCGCTTTAACTCCTCCAAGGCGTGCTGGAACTCCGGGCTCCACTCAGAGTTGTTTTCTTTTTGAGTAAGGAGAAAAAGTGATAACTCTTATCTGATGATCTCGAGATGAATTGTCCTAACACTGCTATCGCCCCGGTTAGCCGTTGTATGACCTTCACATTGTTTACCACCGTGATTTATTCGATGGCCTTGATTTTGTCAGGGTTGATCTCAATCCCCCTGTTTGATACAATGAAGCCTAAAAATTTTCCCGAACCTATGCCAAAGGCGCATTTCTCGGGGTTGATTGTCATGTTGTTGCTTCTAAGGATGTCGAATGTTTCCTGCAAATGAGTCAAATAGTCCTCTGCGCGTAGGGGCTTTACTAGCATGTCATCAATGTAAACTTCTATGGATTTTCCTATTTGATATTCGAACATCTTATTAACTAGGTGTTGGTATGTAGCCTCTGCGTTCTTTAGCCCGATGGGAATTACATTGTAGCAGTATGTTCCATACTTTGTGATGAACGATGTTTTTTCCCTATCCTCGGGTTTCATTTGAATTTGATTGTACCCGTAGTAGGCGTCGAGAAAGGTGAGGATCTCGTGGCCAACCGTGGCATCAATCAAGCGATCGATATTGGGCAACGGGAATGAATCTTTAGGGCACGCTTTATTTAAATCCTTATAATCTACGCACATTATTATTTGTTCCCCTTTTTGGGAACCACTACTACATTGGCTAACCATTCGGGATATTTTACTTCCCTGATGGACCCTATTTTGAGGAGTTTTGTTACCTCGTCTTTGACGAACGCATGCTTTACCTCAGACTGAGGCCTCCTTTTTTGATTCACTGGTTTGAACCTGGGGTCGACGCTTAGCCGATGGGTGGCTATTTCCAGCGGGATCCCTATCATGTCTAAGTGGGACCAAGCGAAGAAATAAACGTTGTTAATAAGAAATTTAATGAGTTTTTTTCTTGAGTTCGAGGGTTAATCCCGTTCCCAGGTATACCTTTCGATCTGGGAGGTGTTCCATCAAAACAACTTGCTCCAGATCCTCGACCGTTGATTTGGTTGCGTCTGACTCTTTGGGGGAAAAGAAGATTAGAGGGGTGAGGAAGTCTTCTTCATCATCCTCGGGGACTTGTCTATTTTCTGACCCTTCCGAGGTGGAGTATATGGGCGTCGGTGCCATGCCATGCACTGCGAACATTTCCTTTGTCGCGTGTTGCTCACCATACACCATTTTAATGCCATCTTTAGTTGGGAATTTCAACATCTGGTGGAGGGTCGATGGTACCGCCCTGATGTATCCATGGCCTTCCGAGGAGGGTGTTGTACCTCGGGTTACCCTCGATGACATGAAATTTGGTATCCCGAATACCGGACACATTGACTGGGAGGGTGATTTCTCCCTTCGTCATTTCGTTTGACATGTTAAACCCACTGAGGGCTCGAGAATCGGGTATGATTTGGTCGAGTAGCTTGAGCTGCTCCAATACCCCGAATCTAATTATATTGGCCGAGCTACCTGGATCCATGAGCACACGCTTAATTTGAACGTTATTTAAGAGGAGAGAAATTACCAGTGCATCATTATGTGGTTGGGACAAGTCTTCGATATCTTCTTCTCTGAACACAATAGTTCATTTAAGAACATAACTTTGAGTTCGTCCTTTTGTGGTGAAGGGCGTTTTGGCCCGTTTGAGCACGGGTTCTTGTGGGACATTGATTTCTTCGATAATCACGTGAACGGTGTGTTGGAGTTCTTCTGGTCCATCCTTCCTATTCGATTCTCTTTCTTGGAAATGGCTCTTGGTTCGATCGTCGAGAAATTCTTGAAGATGCCTTCTGTCGACCAATCGGGCCGCTTCTTTTCGAACAGGAGTTCTCCGTGCTTCGTGTCGGTCTTCTCCGCGTACACCTCCATCCGTATGAGAGCTCACATCGACATGTTGAAGGTTGCGTGAGCCTTCATCGATGGGGATTTGCACTGGTGCCTCATCAGGGTTTTGCGGCGGTACACCAGCACTTGCAGCAGCTGCGCCATTCTCTCTGTGATCCTCAGGACCGTTGTTTTCATGTGCGTTTACTGAGTTAGACATTTTCTGACCTGAAATTGAAGATTCTTGGACAAGAAAAAGTGTAAAGAATAACTTGTGTTTTTAGAAAACCAACACTAAAACAGTCCCTATTATTTTTAGCCCCATGGTGGGCGCCAAACTGTTTACCTTGAAAATGGTAATTACAATTATATTTGATTTTGTGGTTCCAAAATACGTGATCTATTTTAATACCAGTTGTTTAGGCAGTAGATGCTAGGTGAGAAGTTAGAAAATCAAATAAGAGCGAAGGGTAATGAGATTATGCAAACCGAGCAGTGGAGAGACGGGGTCTCGAGTTTGGTTGGAAAGGGCCTCGAGGTCGCGCTCAAGAGCTTGACAAGGGCTGTCGAGAATGATATAGCAGTATTGAAGGCCTCGAAGATGGCCTATTTGCGATTAATAACGAGCAATAAATGAAGAACAACTAATGAACACAATAAATGAAAGACAATAAATCGGTGAAACAATTGTAGAGAATATTTGAGTTAGAGAGTAAGGAATATTCTTGTTCTTGTATTGAATATCATGTCTCTTACAAAGTGACAAGGGTCCTTTTTATATATGAGGGGGAATCCTTATATAGTACATGTGTAATTATTACAAAAGCGAGATGACTGGTACAACTATCTAATGACATGGTACGGGCTTGTACTATTTTGCGTACTTGGTCAGCTTTAACCACGTGTCTTTTAAGAATTTTCCGTATTTCCATGATGGCCTTCGATTTTTGCCTTGTCCCGAGGTGTATCGATCCCTCGGAATACTTCCTCGAGGAGTGCACCTCGAGGTTGAACTTCAGATTCCGCTCCGATATAATCGAGGTCGAGACTCAAAATGTCGTAGAAGCCTTAAAATCGGTACCGTATACAGTTTGGAAATGTAGCATTTTCAGAAAAAGCCATATTACTGTTGACTGTGATCTTTTCATTTTCGAATCATCCCAAGAATAATGTCTATTCTTTTGAAAAAACTTAACGTTCTTACTCCGGGAAAATATCATATAATGGATTGACTCCTACTGATGACTGAAATGCAAACCTTTTCCATAATATGATTAAAGAAAAACTAACATAAGTCAACATATGGTTCTTATATGTTCCGATCCGGCCGAAAACTAAAAGGTTCAAAAATTTCTTATTCATTAGGATAATAAGTGAAGCTAAACTAAGAACTTTAATTTGGAACTGCAAGAGTAAATATATATATATATTTCGTCTATCTCTAACAAACAAAATTTTCTTTCGGCAAAGGCTATATTTATGTGCTTTCGAAAATGGTCTAAGAATACCTCTCGTTATATATGCCTCTGTCGCCGTGCTTTCAATAAAAAATACTTTTATTTTAGATGAAGTGTCACGTGTCAACACCAAATTAAAATGACTCATTTGTTTTTTTATCCGACCCGTTTAAAAAAAACCCATCACCCGACCTAAATTTCACCCACGTAATACAACCTAACGTGAAAAAAAACCCCATTTTACTTTACCCCTCCGTTGAAACAGAAAGAAGCGAAAAATTAAACTAGAAGAGAAATTTACGAAGTTGAACCCCATTTTACAGCTCTGAATTGTTATTTGCTTTGATTATCATCTAATTTATTCACATCTGGAGAACTTATTCTATTGAAGTTTAATCATTTAATTCCTTTATTGTCTTTCCTTTCTTCTTTTCTGTTTTGTTTTTGTAACATCTTTTCTTAACTTTGGCTTCATAAAGCAATATGACGTTTAAGGGCAAATTGTTTGATACTTTAATCTATTTTGAGTTCTCGGAATTGGCAGAGGAGGGGGAAGATTATTGCAATAGACAAGTTGTCTCAGTCAACAGGGGTCTTTTAGTTTGAATACGGTCTATGATAGGATAAGTTATGATAGAATAAGTTATGTTGGGATTAGTTATTATGATATTATTTGTTATTCATTATTTGATATGCTGTATTAAAAATGACAATTGTATAATTTCTATAAAAAATGTATAACTTATCCCGACATTAATTACTACAAGGTATATATTATTCCGATATTAAATTTAATTCAGGATGACTTATACTAGGTTTGCTAACCAAATAAAATATTAAAAAAATATTAAATTTTTATATCAGTACTATACCTTCTTATACGAAAGAAATTCAACATATTAAAAAAAAGTTATTATCGTCGCATATAAGAAGGTACAATTGTTGCTGAACTTCAGAGTTTGGGTTGAGGGTTTGGAAGGAATCTGTGAGAAGACAAATCTGATCCCTTAATTTGAAAATTGGGCCGGGTGTGGGTTTCTTTTAAATGGGTTGGGAAAAAAATAAATGGGTCATTTTAATCTGGTGTTGTTATGTGAAAAAAAAAATGAGTTATTTTAATCTGGTACTGTCACGTGGCACTTCATCCTAAATAAGAGTATTTTTGTTGCAAAGTACGCCGATAGGGGCATATATAACAAATAGATAACGATGGATATTTTTAGACCATTTTAGAAAGTACAGAAATATATTTGGCGATTTGCCTATTTTCTTAAGGAAAAAGGGTCAAATTTGTCCCTCAACCATACCAAAAGAATCATATTTTCCCTTCGTTATATTTTCGATTTATACCCTTGACGTTAATCTAATGACTTCAATATACACTTCTTCCGTTAGAGTTGTCCAAAATAAACATCTAATCTCATATGACACTATAATTTGATGGCATGAATACCAAGTGACATGCCATTTTATTAGCCTCAACCCATGTTACCCCCTCTCCGGCTTCTTTCATCACTAGCACCTTCTCACCTTTTACCACCATTGCGGCCATCACCATGACGACATCATTTTACCACCTCCACCTTTACTTCACGATAGACCCTTCCTACGCATCTTGCTGTATTTTTCTTCATAAAATTGATATTACTTCAGAAATTTTAACACTTGAATTGTTATAAAAAAAATAAAAATAAAAAAGTTCTTCCAAGTGAAATCTGTGGTTTTGTTGTCTTCTTTTGCCTAATTCTGGTTATATTTCTCAACAACCTATACCATCTTAGGAATTTTTACACAAGACTTATGACTTCTGACGCTTGGAAAAACTATTGTTTTGGCTTGTTATAGTTTGCCCACTTTGAAAATTAGTACCATTTTTGAAGTTTTTCGCTGAGTTGTGAACTTTTGATGCTTTATGAATCAGTTTTTTTGTTGTTTTCTCTTGCCTAATTGTAGTCGAGTATTTCTCCAAGCATTGTATCTTTTTTGGAATTTTTATGCTTGAGGTATCAACTTATGAGCTGTAAATTTTTTGTTTTTGGGTTTCTATTGCATACTTCTAGTTGTATTTTCTTCAAAAATTGGTACCATTTCAGGAGTTTTACCATGAAGTTGTTCTTTTCTGATACTTAGTAATCTTTTGTTTTGGGTTTGTTTTGCAAAGCTCTGGTGGTATTTGCTTCAAGAATTTGGTATCGTTTTGGAGTCCGTAAGCTAGAATCGTTGATTTCTCATCCTTATAGTAAGGATGTATGGCTGAGAGCTGAAGATGGTGAAAATAGTGACAAGGATGGTAACAGGAGAGGAGATGATGAAAGAAAAAGTGAAGGGAGGGGATAACATAGGTTGGGGCTAACGAGATGGTATGCCACATGGTATTCATGTCATCAAATTATAGTGACATATATGATTAGGGACAACTTTAATGAAAGAGGGATATATTTAAGCCAATAGATTAATGTCGAGGGTATTTTTGAACCGAAAGCATACCGCAAGATAAATGTGATCTTTTTCGCGTAATAAAGGGGCATATTTGACCCTTTTCTCTTAAATATTGCTCCGCATTTGTCCTTTTGTTTTATAAACTTATCCGTTTATATTTCAGTTGCAAAATATGTTGTTTAACTTGATGAATGAATGGCAAATGTTGCAGAGTCATAGGTATTGGGATATATACTATTAATTATGGTTTTGGTTTAAATATAGTATTTAATATGAAATAATTATGTATTCAATTTTTAATAAAGTTTTAAATAGATTATATATTAGTCTGTGTCCTTTGCTTATATAGTAGATGATTTAGTGTATAGAGTTTAGCTTATACACGGAAGATTAAATTATCGGTTCTTATAAGTATAAAGTTTGAGTTCACAATCTAATTATGGAATTGGACAAACCATCATGGATGATTGTAGCACAAGATTAAATATAATTTATCTTGATTATGGGAATGGTTTAATTCCAACTTCTTGTGCTAGTACATTTTGTATGTATTGAACGGACCAAGTAGAGATAAGTATTTTATACTGACCTAATAAAATAAACTCTCTAGCCATTAAATGTACTTATACTCTTAATATTGATATAATTATTATTAGTTGTGTATATTATTATTGTCTTAATTTGTCAAAAGGCGAGATTCTTTCATGGATCAATATGCTTGGTAAATTGGATAGTAATAATATACATTGTCGAAGTAATAGTTAGTTGATGGAATCCATGTCTCAATTTAGAGATTGATGATACATCTCTATGAAAGCTTATAAGTTTTCATGTGTAAAATCGGCCGGTGAATTTTGTATCCGGCACATGAAATAAGTTAAGTATCATTAATTTAATTTAATTGATTAGTATCTAAATCTTAACATGAGGAATTAAATAAGATTTAATGGATGAATTTTGAAATTGAATAAGGAGTGCAATTATGAATTTTTAATGGAATAATTCGTAATTATTTATGGTGGATATTAATTTCAAAAATTAAAAATTAATTCCATAATAGGAAGCCTTGTTAATTAAATCATGTGATCCCTACTGTACCTAAATAATAGAAAATAAAGAAATCATTTTTCTAGTGGAAAAGAAAACCTAACAGGTTTTGGAAAAGAGTTTTAACTCTTAAAACTTGTGCTATAAATACATAAGTTTTTCCATGTAGAAGAAGAGATGAAAAGGGGGCCGAAATTTTCAGCCTATTTTCTTAGAAAATTTCGCCCACACGAAATTGTTGTTTCTGGGTATTATTTGGGTAACGTAGTAGAAGACCGTATTCCCACCTTCGGGACCGTGATGGAGCCTAATATTTCACTTGCTAGGCAAGCTAACGTTAGAGAATCATTAACCAATTTTTATTTAATTCAGTATATAAAGTCAATTAAGCTAAAACGAAATAGAACGAGTGCGGAATAATACAAATTCCCATATTATTTACTACAATCAAGATCTAGAGTCACAATTCACGGAACTTCTAAGATTTTCTACAAGCAAGGTCTGAAAGAAATACAACTGTTTGAACGAAAGAAACAATAAAACAAGGGGAAATAGATGGGGACTTCATGGTCAGCGAACGCCAACAGATCTACCTTGAGTCTCCAAGGAACCAGCCCAAGCTGCTACACCTCTCGATCAGCGTCCCTTAGTCGCAAGTTGGTACGCAAGGATAGGTGAGGCACCGAGTGCGGTCTCCCCCCCCCCCCCC